>LR132827.1:0-10349 GCA_900634815.1 Paradendryphiella salina | reverse complement strand
CTCCTGTTGGTCCCAACATCGCATCCTTCGTCAAGGAGAGGTCTTTTCTTGTTATCCGTAACACTTGCAGGCTCGGCTCCGTTCGGTTGCTTCAAGGCCGTCGAGAGTACGAGTCAGCACTAGCACCGTGCGTGCGGACTGTGTTGCCAGCAACGCTCAGCCAATAATATTCATATTCATGCACATTAGACGCATCTCTTGGCGCTCATTTTCATCATGCTTAGCCTATAGAATGCATACTTTTCCTCTAATGTCTCCACCGCCATCAGCGTCCTGCATTGCACATTTCTCATCGCACGACACCTCGTCTCTTGGAGAAGCTATGGCAACAACGGGTATTCTCGGTCGCGCATGCGCAGCATCCGTTTCGTTAGCAAATGCGCCTCCCCGAATCGGGACGTGGCAAGCAGTAGGCGCAGCTATCGCACAGGCACCAAACGTAGAGTAGCTTCGAGAGCCCGAGTCCGGAGCGTCCAACATTACCTTTCGATGCGCATGGCCACTCAGCACGAATGGCGTAATCGGACGAGCAAGGCGAACTTGTATTAGTGAAATCAAACGCTAAGCTACTTAACGTGAGGGCCACGAGGGATAAAGCAGCACCTGTGCTTTCAAAACACCCTCATAGAGATCGACATGCCGCGCACTTCCGAGCGCTTCATGAAAAGCACAAGTCTGAAGTCAAGGAGAAATGGGGGCCTATGGTCATGAACGGCGTGAAAGCTTTCTGGAGTTTCTTTAAATCGCTCTCTGGGTTTTTGTTCACAATCTACTTCCTCGACATTGTAGTCAGTCTTCGCCAAAGGTGTGGGAGGGAGGCTTAGCTTCCTTCTGGTTAACACAACTCAGGCTTAGGGCGCTATGTTCTTTTTCCTCATATTAAAGGCCACGCCGAAAGAATCTCCCTACTGCCGATGATCATTACTCTCCCCGGAAAATCTGGCTCGAAATTGACAGTCAGGTCCTGAACGCGCTCTTTTGCGTCACAGATTTTGGGCTTGCGCCATGGCGCTATCGTGATTTTTATTGGATGGTCAAAGTCGTGCACTTACACGACAAGTCCGCCATGACGCGCTTAATGCAGCAGAACAAAGCGTGGTTTCGTCCATCAGCAGAGTACAATGACCTTGAAATGAAGAAAAAAACAACCACCTTTACTGGCGAACGCGCACCACCGAAAACATCGTGGAAGTTTGCGTTCACTATCGACATGATGGTACTCAACACTCTGCTGCAGACAGGATTCAGTTTCTTCATGTAGCAATATCATCGATTCGACAGACCGACATGGGCAATCGGTGAGTTTGAACAAGGACATATTGTTGCGTTATCATCTACTAATTCGTGTAATCTACCAAAGGTACTTTTATTGGTCTTGGTTGTGGCTCGGCAGCTCTCGCAGAGATGATGTCTTGGTGGGAAGGACGAAAGGTGAAGAAGGCTGAGGGGCCAGAAGTCAAAATAGTGAAAGCGTGACATGCAAGGCAGTCGACCATATGGTAATTGAGCGAACCCTGTGTCACATGGTGTGTACAACAGACAAGGGCTAAGCTTCCTGGGATTCACCACAGTTCATTCATTCGTCGTCAGCGCGTATTTTGGACATGAGCTATGGGGAAAGCCAACAATAGACGTCTCAACCGATCTTGGTCGCATTCATCGCGTCCACCCATGGTTTTCAAAATTCTTCAATACCACGCTCATAGTTCCATCCTGTCCAGTTGTAGTTCGTCATACCCCACGTATCGGGGAATCCCTGCACTCCTGATCTTATCCTGTACGAGCCCGCGATCGACCACATCATCCAGCTGACGTCGTGCTCGATGGCGTAATCCTTTAAACAATTCTGGAGAGTATTGTTGAATAGCGTCTCATCTTGAGCGCTGCCAAATTCACTCAGGATGACTGGAGTTTCGCGTACAGCTTTAGGACAGTCCCCGGTGATGTTGCAAGCGGATGGTGCATCGATACCCAACGCGTTAAATCCATTGCGATAAAAGCTCGCCCTGACGATACCACACGTATCCGTGTCGATGTCTTCGCTCATGCTGTAGAGGTGAAGTTCCCAGACGAGTTTGTCGGCCCATGGATGGTCTTCGAGATCGAAGTAGACTGGTTTGCGCCTCACAGCGTTGCGAATAGCCGTACACTTGTAGCATGGGGCGGTGAGGATGTTCTTCCCACTCGTCAGAGCAGATAAATCTTGGCCATACTGAAGTCCTCCGAAAAGGATCAACAGGTCAGGGTTGGCTTCGTGTATTGCGTCAGCACCAGCCGTCATGTTTCCGACCAGAGTGTCCCAGTTGTAGTATAAGTCAGTGACATTCCATGATTCGCGAAGCTCGTTATGGAGAGACATGCTGACTATGTTCGGATGCTCTTTCGCCCAGTTTGCGACGTAGGATAATCCGCGGCGCCAGTGGGTTGCGTTGAAGTGTAGATCGTCGAACCATGCAGTCCCATCAACGTGTGAGCAGCACCATTGCGCTTTTCCAGTGTGCACGTCCGGGCTAATGAAGATGCCCTTGGTAGCGGCGATACGGGTGATGTCGCTCCAGATTTCGAAACGAGTAGTCTGCGCAGTCCACCCAGGGTTTTTGTCGATGATCTCGTTGGTGACTTTCGTACCGTTGACAAAACCCAAGGCGTTGATCATACTAACTTCCAAAGGCACATCCTCGCCGTTTCGGCCATATATTTGATCAGTCATCTCGATAGCATAGCCCATGCGGATGTAGTTGAAGCCAACTCCCGCGATTTCATCAAGAATCCCATCAGCGGATGCCCACTCGAGACCTTCGGGGATCATAGTCTCGCCTGTGGTGAATGTAAACATACTTTCGCCAGGAGGGTCGACAGCAGAGAGCTACATACCACTCATGGGCCAGTTGACGCCCGTCCATGTCGTTTTTTCACCGTTGACATTAATAATGTCTCTTCTCCGTGTACTATACGGGCCATCGAAAGCTCGCGATGAGCTGTTCGCGACCTGTCTGCGCGCGCTGTATCAAGAGTAGCTGCGCTCGGTACTTCTGGTAGAAAACTTGCCGACACGATAGCGCCAGCAAAGGCCGAGGTAAAGAGCATCCCTGGGCCCAGCATATTCCCAAGGTGAAGTACCAGGTAGTCTTTAAGATGCTGTACAACATCGTGGGTACAGTGTGACCTTTATGTGCCCTCGGTATATCCGTCAAGCTTGGCTAGCTAGGAAGAGCTTCATCTTGTATCGACAAATTTTCTCAATGCATATTATATGCTGCTGATCCTCGTCACTACGCGACAGGTTGACGGACAAAAGCTGACCGAGCGAGGCTCACCTTCGCATTGCGGGGAAAATAGGAGTTAATACTTGGCGAACGAAGCAGATTTCGACAAGCACAGTCCGTGGCGGAAGCTTTACGCGATTCGGAGTAACAGCCTGACTGGCTAGTGGCGCTGTGGACGGTTGGAGAGGACGGCATTGTTTACTGATCCTGAATGCTGCTTTATATCATGCGTGAGTGGTGCAGGATATGCGAGCCACTGTAGAGTGATCTGGTACGGAACGCGTCACTGGACAGGTGGAACCCAAAGCACGTGCTACGCGGTTCTAGCGCGTTTTCGGTTGCCCTCGCCAGAGCCCCAAACCAATGCGGACACCGCGAGCAAACTACCATACACCCAAGGTCTGACCATGGACGCGTTGCTAGAGGGGCTGAATGATGCGCAGAAGACTGCGGTGACGAGTCCTGCGAACGTCGTGCAGGTGCTGGCGCCTCCAGGTTCGGGGAAGACGAAGACACTGACAGCGCGCGTCGCGTATCACATCAATCACGAGCGACTGCAACCATGGAACATTATCGTGTGCACCTTCACCATCAAGGCTGCACGGGAGATGAAAGAGAGAATCAAAGGCTTCGTCGGTGAGAAGTTGGGGGCCAAGTTGATATTGGGTACCTTCCATTCGGTTGCGCGTCGCTTCCTGTCCCGCTACGGCCAAGAGATTGGAATTGACAAGAATTTTGGTATTGCCGACACCAGTGATAGCACAGCAATCTTGAAACGCATCATCACACGGTATCAATATACCGTAGAGCCTGGCCATGCTCGTTCAAGAATCTCCAGATTGAAGGCGAAAGGTGTCACGGTGGATGACTTCCGGAGGACAGCCAAGAATGTCAACGACAATGAGTTTGCCATGGTATATTCATCTTATCAGGAGCACTTGGCGGCCTCCAATCTGCTCGACTACGACGACCTTTTGATGCGTTGCGTGGATCTCTTAAAGAAGTTGCCATCGTGCGTTTCAACGATTCAAGCTGTGCTTATCGATGAATATCAAGATACAAACAACATCCAGTATGAACTGATGCGCTTGCTAGCTCGGGAGACTCAACGCATCACAATCGTGGGGGATCCGGATCAGAGCATTTACAGCTTCCGCTCTGCCGAGATCAAGAACCTGCTTCGGATGCGGACTGATTATCCAGAATCGGTCGCCATCTACCTGGAAAACAACTATCGCTCTTCCGGATGCATTCTCAACTCAGCCATGGCGGTGATTGAGCAAGACGAGAGCCGCCCGCAGAAACCACTGATTGCTACGCACGGTGTTGGTGAGCAACCCACCCTTCGACATCTAGTATCGGCCAATGTTGAAGCAAAGTGGATCGTTGATGAGATATGCCGGACGAAAACGCTCACGGCTGGACTGTTGGGCTTCAACGACTACGCCATTCTGGTACGCTCATCCCCGCTTACTCTCCAGATCGAACGCGCGCTTGGACAAGCCGGCGTTCCTTATCGCATGGTGGCTGGTACGAAATTCTTCGATCGTGCAGAGATCAAGATCATACTAGACTACCTGCGTGTAATCAACCAGCCAGAGCACAATGATGCAGTAGCGCGTGTGATCAATGTACCGTCACGGAAAGTTGGCGACACCACGGTGAAAGCTCTACTAGAAGAAGCGGAGACTAAGAGAGTAACACTGTGGAAGCTGGTCCTCGACATCGCCCAAGGGAGGAGGAAGTCCGAGAGCAAAGTATCCACGCAGGCACAGAAAGGCATCGAACAATTTGTCAACGTTGTCCTTACTTCGCGGGAAAAGTTCATCCCAGCCAAGGGTGCCGACTGCGACCTATTCGGGTTGATAACTCACATCTCAAACAAGATCTCATTCCAGTCATATCTCAAGCAAGCCCACAAGGAAAATTGGCAAGACCGCTGGGCGAACGTTGAAGAGCTTGTGAACCAGGCAATGCAGATGGCTACAGCAGTCGCTAGTGGGGAGGAGATTTCGGACGATGCCTTACCAGAGGTAGAGGGTGTCGAACAGCGACCAGACAGCGCCACCGATGTTCTTTCCAAGTTTCTTGCCAACGTGACTCTGTCGAGCGCAGCAGATCAAGAGGGCAACGAACAGAATCAGGTCACAATCTCGACCATACACGCAGCGAAAGGTCTCGAGTGGCCCGTCGTCTTCATCCCGGCCATGTACGACGGATCGATCCCCCATTCCCGAGCGGATGATCATGACGAAGAGCGAAGGCTACTGTATGTTGGCATGACACGTGCGCAAGCACTACTCTACCTTAGTTGCCCCGTGAAGCAGTCAGGACAGGAGCAAACGACACTTTCTAGATTCATTTCCGATCGCAAGATACAGAAACACTTTAGCGAGCGAGGACCAGATCTGGCGTTCAAACGCAGCGCCATCACCGATTTGGCTCGAATATTGCGAAGAGAATGCCCTTCCATTGTGAATCTTGATGATGCTAGGGACATGCTAGAGAAACCAGAGGATGATAGGTACCCGGCGACACGGGAAGAAATTGACGGGGATGATCCAACATGGGGCGCACCCTGGGACGACAAGTTCGGCTCCAGACCAAGCAGCAACAGACTTGAGCAAGGCTTCAAGCGGCGAAAATTTGACAATTCAAGCTTTCATTCCAGGGGAGCAGTATCAGTCACCATGAACCGGACGTCCGGCTTTTCAACTGCTGTGACCACCATGCAGAATGTGAATGCTGGCTTCACGACCGCCCGTGATTTAGGTGACCTGCAAGCGATGCAAAGAGAAGCAGAGCGAATCCGAACGCTAGCTAGTGCCCAAGACACACAGGCTGGGAAGGCAACCTGCAAGGAGTCAAAGACCGAAGCAAAAACAGTTCGGGCGAAGCCTGGAAAACCGCGTGCGACAGGTCAAGGTGCTATCACGAGCTTCTTCAAACGGTCAAACAGCGCGCTGTCCGAGGAAGTGCAGCGAGCAACGTCTTTTACGGCCCCGGGCTTGCAGCGCTCGCAGTCATCCTTATCTAGCAACACAGCGTTGCACGATATTTCCAACGTGCAGTCTTCAATGCCACGTCCGCCGCGTCCTTTCCAGCCTCTAGCGATACCGGACCACAAAGTGACGAGCCGGCCGATCCTTAGCAAACCGAAGAGAAGTGGGCCCGAGACTGGGATGGAGAATACACGATATGTGCTCTTGTCCAGCTCACCCACGAAGCCCGACGCGGTAGAAGCACCTGAGAAGGGGGGAGAGATCAGTGAAGCCGAAAGTCCTGTTAACAAGGCGCCGTCATGTCCTTCTGGGTCTTCCGGCTTCCGGCCGGCATCGACGTTTCACACGACCTCGATAAGCCAGGTGCAAAATCAATCAGCGCAAAGGAAAACATTGGGTGCAAGAAGAAGCATGCAGCCGTGGAGCGTTAAACGCAGTTCTATGCCCAAGCCACGTCCCTCCTGAATCATGTTTAGGAAATCTGGTTGGGTACTTTGTGAATGATCGGATCGGACGGGCTAGAGTTGTAACTGGAGGCAGTGATCAAACATTACACCGGTGCATATGTATAGATATGCTTGCTATTTTCTCTAGATGCCCTTAATACGGTTTGTAAAGCTAAGCCTGTGTTTGCGATTACAGCACCGCAAAAGCACTGCAATACGAAACACTACTATCCTTCACATGCTCTACTAGGCTGCTTCTCTCATATCGCAAGAACTTGAATATGCCGTTTCCCTCGGCTAGTCCCTCAGCCTTTTCTACAGCGGCCATGAAGACGCCGATGGGATGCCTTCCACATACGGTGTTGCCTGTCTTCCGAAGCTGGTCCAGGAACTGCTTGTGTGATGCACTCTCGACCGCATCAATACTCTCATGGTCGACGGCTGCAACGCTCTCGTGTATAGGATAAGAGGTGGGCACGCGCGAACCCGGCTTCAGGTGGGTTGCTGGTGAGCCGTCGGCGGGCTGGTAGTATGTGTAGCGGAAGCGAGAGCCCCAATGGCAGAAATCGGACGAAACAACGAACATGTTGGCTGGGTCGGCCAGGTAGGGCGCGAGAAGGGAACCGTATTGGGTTTCCGTAGCTGGATCCGTGTTGCCGATCATGATGGGAATCAGAGGCACGGATGCCGGATTATTCTGGAAGCTCTGATTCTTCAGCAGCAGCATCTTGTAGATGTAGGGCAGATGCATTTCCAAACTATGCTCATCCTCGTCTGTGCTCTTTGACATGATGTCCAAATCCCATGCTTGTTGTATTTCGGAGACGAGCTCCGTGTCTACGGTGAGGTCGCCGAGCGGTGTGCGGTACTTGTCGCAACCCGTTGTTGCCGCGCCTGTGAGGTAGTAGTGATGTGAAGGGCCGAGCAGGAAGACGCGTTTACTACGGACAGTCAGCATATATGCCGAGGCACGTAGCTGGGGAAGAGGCGGGACGCACGCATTTGTCCAGTCGGCACTTTTGTAGGCCCAGGCAGCGGCGGGCCCAGAGTATGAGTATCCGGCGTGCCTGATAGTCCATGAGCCCTCACATCCCCACGACAGCTTCTTCAGGGTGCATACGGGGCGATGATGGCTCGCGCATTGGGCGTGGGTATCGACACCTGGCCTTGTTGCGACGAGGCCGAGCCGATGGGCGTGGTCGAGCTGGGCACTGCTTCGAGCCAGCCGTCAAGTTGCTGTGAGAGCATCGGACCATTGTCTGTGTACCATGAGCCGGCATGAGAAGGCTTACGAACGACCATTTTGGGCGCAGGTGTCGATAAATTCAAGCGGCCGCTTTTCAGAAGTATATCTAGCGATAACCCCGTAAAGTTGATGGGAGGAGTAGTGGCTGCGGTTGCAGTTGCAGTGGTGAGCGGGAGTGCGGGGCAGGAGCTCCATGCTTTGTGGCCGACGTAGTGCCCGGTCATCATCATGGCACGCAGGCCAACAGCAGCCCAAGCATACGACTGCATGCCTGTGTCATTGTCGTCCACGTGTGCAGTATAGGCCCCGTGTAACTCAGCGGCTACCCCCTTGACAAGCAAAACTGCGGGAATTGGGGTGGCGGAAGCGTCGCCTCTGGAGACTTGAGCGTTCGGTCCGGCGCGCGCAACGCGCTCGCGACGTCGACTCGCGTGTTCCCTGGTCAGCCACTTTTGCATCGTTCTCCCCGTATCGGCCCATATTGCTTTCCCCTCTGCGCATGACCTGTTTTTGCCCGTGAGCAACCACCGGAACTATCTCCACGCCCATCGAACCTCATTCCCGCAACTATGGGTTTCAAACGCAAGCATTCGTTCGACGACTCGCCCTTCTCCATGCCCATCACCGGCGCCATCTCCACCCCTGACGCGCAATCGCCAACATGTTTCTCAAAGGCCCAGGATGGAATCATGGATTTGGATGCGAATTCGCGGTCAACCGCCTGGGACTTCACCAGCGTGAGCCGCGTCAAGAGCAGCGACTGGGGCAATCGGACGCGTAAGAGGGTGCGCGACAACAGGCCCGATGAACGTGTGATACATGGTATGTTACTTCCTAGCTTGCCAGATATCGTTTACCAACACTCCATAGAACATACACTTAACAAGCTCTTTTCCGCTCAGCGCAACTGCCCCCAAACACCTACCGCACCGTCCGACGCCCAAACAATTCACCAACCCACCATTATCGCAGCCAGGCCTCAGAAATCAACGCTTCATTCTTTTTGGAAACAATTACCCGCGCTACGGGTCCAGCCCATCTTCTCTCTTTCCCTCCAACCTTGTCAGACCTCTTCAGACGGGCCCCGGTGCGAAGACTGTGATACAGTGCTGTCAAGTGAACACGATAGTATGGATGTGGATATGGACTTCGAAGGAGCTGTCGAGGGCAGTTCATTCGCTTGTAATGATTGCGCGAGGAAGGTCTGTGGAGCCTGTGCCGTCGTTGCACTCACACGACATTGTTTGCAATGTGCAACCACGGCCCGAAATTCGAGGCGGTGGTGGTGAAGGGGAAGAGAAGGGTGTGAGCTTCGATTTTAGTACAAGCGGCGTTCAATATGGGTCTAATGGACAGCATGATATCCCTAGTATCAACATCTAGCAAGGCGTACCAGGCGGCTGTCGAAAGACCGCGTGATCCCTTCAGCAATTTATACAGTTGTAATCACTACGCTATTAGAACTGGGAACTGGCAAATGGGGATGAGAGAAGCGATAAGTTCTCTTAGTGATACTATACTATCAGTGATACGTCTGCCAACCCGCCACGGCGACCGCAAAAGAATGTTATACTCATTGGCCCAGTAGGCTAGACAGCTTCTGCGCACTAAGGGTTGCCAAAAAGAAGATATAAAAAAAGAATACTGAAGGTCGTGCCCGGGTTCTTCTCATCGTTAGGGAATGGTTTCAAACTAGGGATTCGGGATAAGTCTTACCGAACCGGGGTTATCAGAATATTGGAAAGTCAAAATCTGAAGTGATAACCACTACCTGGAATCGAATGAGCGTATGGTTTGGCGGTGCAGTACGGCATGGACGTACACTACACAACCTATGGCTGCTCCAAATGGTGCGATATGACAAGGTCTCTTTTAGTAATGTATCTATACCCAGTTGCAATATCTTAGGCGTGGGCTAAATGACATCGTCATTCATGTCCATTGCAACCTTGTAGCCACCGCCAATGCATGACGCTTAGACTTTCTGCGATCCCCATCGTGGTGGGGCATGCTACCTCGGAGCCTCCAAAGGAGGGGCACCTTCTCTCCGACTCCTACACATTTCCCCACATAGAAAAAAAGGCCGAAGGCGCCTCAACAGGATAGAGATCTAGCAAAAAAATGGGTGATGCACGATGTTACGAGCGGGGAGGATCGAACTCCCGACCTTCTGCGCTTGACATCTTGTTGGATGTAAAGCAGACATCATAACCACTGTGCTGATGTTAGTAAAGGCGTAGATAGATGAAGATATTATAGTACGAACCTAGACTACGCTCGCTTGAGATGTTTGATGACAAAAATTAATCTTTTAATCAAAATATAGTAACGTGTTTCCCATGCGAACCGCCAACCCAAGCGAGCCGCCAGCTCCACCCCACCAACACGC
>LR132826.1:0-10715 GCA_900634815.1 Paradendryphiella salina | reverse complement strand
GATCCTATGGTCGTATGTGGAATAACAGAGCTTAATTTTGAATTATATAGTATAAAAATAATACACCTCGGTATGCATGAATCCTAGCCAATGATCTCGGCGATCCAGTATCAAAAACTGTCCTGAGTAACTGAGCGGGTACCGCAACCACCCTTCAGGGCTCGTCAAGGGGTCTCAATTCGAGGCCATTCAACAGCGCCGGGGGCGTATGATCGCGTTGCGCCCGTCACGCGCTAGTATCATGCTAAGAGAGACCCAAAAAAAATGCTATCGACGAAGAAGTTACCATGGCGGATCAACTGACTGAAACGTTGGTAGCGAGTGGATGCGTCCGCACCGTTGCTATAGCTTCAATTCACAACCAGACTAGGTGACGTAGCTCCTGTTGTTTGAGTTGGTTTGTAGTTTTCTCAAGCCCAGGAGACAAGCACGCGTAGTATCGGTGCAACCCGAAAAGCAATCTAATCCATGGATTCAAGACGATCCTGCATTGCTCCTTCACTCGATGTGTTCAGGCCTACATCCGTGTAACCTTGTCCGCCCGTCTGATCGATCAAGCGGACCGGCAAAGCAGCCTGAGAGACGTTATAGCTCATTTCCAAAGGGAGAAATATAACTGGTGTCATGTTCTCTCGAACGGTCTGGCCTTTGGGCAAACCGTTGGAACCAGTGTTTGTAAATTCGGTCACCGTGATGTAATAGCAACAAATCGGCTGGCGCAAAGCAACCCAGCGACACAACAGAGAGAGGTAAGCGCCATGGTAACAATGTCGGGTTTGATGAGAAATGCAATGAGTTGTGGAGGTGCTCAGACATCGTGCAGCCAACAGTCGCGACCTCGCATCTTCGCTATTGCAGTGCGCCTTCCCCGACTAACCTTGGACCCCTACGTCTTGTCAAACGCTACATGCAGGTACTTTCAGCATTGCATCCAACATGCTTCTCCTGCTTTGAATATTGCTCGATTTTCTAAACCCTTAGAACACCTCTTTGGATGCACGTTAAATTCTTGTAAAAGACCCTCTCAAGTTTTCGGCGACCCTATCCGAACTTAGTACCGCCTGGTGTGGCCAATCTGGGTCACGATGTAGGATATCATCATGACCACAGTACTGTAATTCAGTCAGAGACGCTAAGTTGGGTGCAAACGTAATAATCCCGGCCCCTAGTAAAAGGACAGGCATTCGAAGGGTACCATGCGTGAAATCTGGGGCGGAAAGTATGGTACTATACTTCCCTGTGAGTGGAACTCCACATCAGCAAGCGCGTCTCAGACACTGAGTATGGCACTACAAAGTCATGACGATATAATCATCTTGACAAAGAAGGTTGTATCCTCTGTAACCAATAATTGCTTTCGCAATTGCCTATGGAGGCAAACTCGGCCTGACCAACATCGAGGGTAGGTAATTGACAGGGAAAACCGTTTTCATTTCGTACTGAATGTACCACGTGATGACGGAAAAGCAGGCAAATGTATTGTCATGTCATACTCTTTTATGACTGCATATAGGGAGCCAGCGGATTGAACGCCCACGTGACGATTATGTAAAAATACAAGTATAGGCCTCAACGCCTTTGGCTAAGCAGTCCCAGATAAGCCTCTGTATATACTCCTCCCGAAAATATAGTCGTATATACCTTCCAGATAAGCAGTAGCGTCAGCCTGGAGAGATATTAGATCCCAGTTTGTCCGCCAGCTCAAGCGTCTCTCCTTGAGATTGCCTTCGGCGATAGGCTCTCGAACTTTTCGACGATGCTCTTGATACCCTCACTTATATCGTCACCAGTCTTGCGCAGCATAGTTTTGGCGCAGAAAGAGCTCACGGTTCTCGGAGGGAGTGTAGGGCGAATAGGTACGATGGCATTCTCATCTCCCAAGGTTGTGGTATCGATGGTGCCTCTATTAGTCGTCTCTGCCAGTGTAACGTCCTTCGCATTCTGCTTTACCGAGCCATCTTTGGAATCGTGGTCCTTGTCCTCCATGTCCCCGAACATCTCAATCTGCGGCTCGGTATCGTTGGCGGACTTCATGACTGCGGTCTCCGAGCCAGCGTTGGCCTTGTTCTGCTGTGCCTTGCTTTCCTCGAAGGCACTGGACGGAAGCGCGTCGAGCGGCTCGTGAGGTATCTCGGCCTCGCGAGCCGTTGAAGTAGTCAGGGAGATGCGCGGTGTTGGTTGCTGGACCTCGAAGGAGCCCGTCTCGGATGGGTTGTCCTCCTCTTCTCCAGTCTTTCCCTGCGCAGTCGTGGCTCCGGTGGGATTGCCGTTAGAAACGACGTAGTCAAAGTACTCTGGCTGTCTTCCGAAAGCACTTCCATCTCCACTTGATCTGTTTGCGATACTGCTGACCAACCTATCTCCCTCACCAGCCTGTACAAGGACTCTGCCAACAATGGTCGTCGTCTTGCCAACCTTTCCCAGTATACTCGGGCAAGCAACCTCCATCCTGACGCTCTTGACTTCTCCATCGCCGCCAATATACCTCATAAGCTTTCGCTCTTGCTCGAAATTTAACGCTTCAAAAACAGTGCCTTCGACCGTTTCCTCTGCCATCCACTCACCAAAGTTCCTGCCGTCGTAAGCGACATTACTCTCAGTGTCGTCGTAGAGCCGCTTGTAGCTTTCGATGCGCGCTTTGCGCAGCTTCGGCCGCTTTTCGAGACCCAAGATGTCCTTTAGCACCTTCGCATCTGTGAGTCTGTCACAAGGGAAGTAGGCAATGGGATAGTGCAACGTGGGGGTCGCGGCAGTTCCCATTATGTTGTTGGAGTTTACTCCCAATGCTGAAGCTCCATTGCGAGGGTACTAGAGTGTGGGTGGAGAGAAGATTGGTGGTGGGCGATAGGTGAGAGACGGAGGGCGGAGGCAGGGGTTTTTATCGAGACAACGGCCGGTGACAGTAATAGTGAGGGTGTTTACGTCGCGCTGCGCGTGCGTGTGCTCCCATTTTGGTGTTGACGGGGAGCGTGAGAAGCGCACCTACCATATTAAATGGAGCTGAGCTCCTCGAGGCAACCACAGGGCAACTTGACCGCGATGTCTTGGCTTGTACAATTACAATCACCTAAAAAAGATAGACAATGGAAAAGCAAAAACACCACTCATGATAATATCCTACAGTATATGCACTTGACGATACGCACATGTTCGCCTCCACCACCCAGTACATCCACACGTTAAAATTCGCCGAGCAAATGCTATTCTACAAGAATGCGCAGCAAGACATGACTAGTAAAGCATCTCCATGACGAATAGAAACACCCAAGCCGATTCCGCAGAACTCCGTGCTTTTTTTGTATCATGAACCAAGACAGAAAATGATCGCAGAAATCTCGAACGTCGTCCCCCTAGTCCGTAATCATCTCCGTTTCCGCATGTGTGGGATTGTTATTCATCCTTATTTGTCGGCCAGTCCAATGGAGTCGCGATCCCGTAAGCAGTTGAGAAATGCCAAATGATCAGGTAGGAAAGGTATAATGAGAAGGGAAGAAAGAACGGCCATACCATAAATGCCCGAAGACTACCTATGACCAGAGTGTGCTGGTAAATGCAGAGGCGGAAAATTGTTGGTGCCTCTCAAGTGAACTCTTGGGGCGAACGTCGAGATCGCGCCACCAGCTGACTAAGCTAGCGGTCGTGGGCTCTGTTGAGCATGCGTAAAGAGAGCGTTCAGAAGGCGTTCAACCTTGAAGAGGTAACAAGTTAGTTTGGCTTGATAGACGAGCTGTAAGGAGCCTACGTACTTCAGGCGCTGCTTTAACGAACGGCAGGTCCCAGAATGCATATGTGCGGTTCTTCAAGATTTCCAGCAACGTGATGATAAGGCCCCATGGGTGCGGACGGTGGACCAACAGGCGCTCTAGCAATACTCGCGTGATCGTCTCCTGGATCTCCAATGCTAGCGAGTCATCATTGGGAGGACCGAAGAGGTGTAGCAGCGTATAGCTGTAGAAGTGAGTATGCGTGTTCGGGAAGCGCAGTTGGTTCGCAATGGCGCTGATAAAGTGGAACCTGGCTTCGGGATGGAAATCCTTGACAAGTCTCTCGATAGCCTTGGTAGTTGGGCTCTCCGAATCAAAGATCGGTGAGCTGGCTGGTCCAGTACCCAGAGTTACAATGCCAATGTATAGCGTGATTGCATGGATCAGCGTTGGGTTGGCTGTTGTCGGAACTAGCTCGAAAGCTGCGGACTTTGATTCTGGATAGTACACTGCTTGGCAAATCTTATCGACATCCTGGTTCTTCATTTCAGAACCCTTCAGAAGGCTGTCGATGGATCCTTTGATACCGGCCTCTGAAAGTATCTGTGCAATATCGGCACGGATGACGGGAGCCTGGAGATCGTGCTCAAGGCGGTCACCCTTAAGTCCCGCAGTGAATGGATCTGGCATCTCCAAGATAGTAGAGGGGTATGCGCTGACAATCAGATTTCGGAGCTGTGTGCAGTGCATGGGGGTGCTGTTGCAGAACCTGAAATGATTCTCTACCAAAAACTCCGGGAAATCGTGGTGAATGACCAGCAAGACTCGCAGGACACCACGGTAGAATTGTTGAGTCATGATGGTTTCTCCAGTAGGCTTGATGAGTTTTCCTGTGAAAATCAAGAGTGTCTCCACAAGCTGAGCGTACATGTCCCAACGCTTGTCGTCTTGACCCTCTTCTAGCATAGCGGGTACGAAGATGCGATGAGCAACCAACGCAAGCCACGAGAATGCAAAACGTTGGATGTTGGAAGGCTGGATAACCAAAAGGGCTCTAGCGACCGCAAGGAAAATTTCAGCCTTCTGGTCGGCCAAAAACTCTTCCTTTACTGCGTCGTTTAGATGGAAGAGGATCACAGAGAAGAGCCTGAAAAACACCTTCTGGTTGAAGGCATCTTCGCGAGTGCTGTGGTGATTGCAAAGGACGAGCACCACAACGACGAGTATTTGGTCCAAGAATCTCGATTTATTCTTCTTGACGGCACCGTCTTCCTCACCTTGATAGACGAGGAGATCGACGATGAGTCGACCAAGAGCATCAATCTTGACCGTTGCGATATCTTCGTTGCCACTGCCGAAAGGAGATGAGTGCTCCTGCTCGTATGCGATGACAGAGGCATCGATGCAGGTGCGAATGAACGAAATCGAGGATTCTTGGGTTTCCAGTACTTTCTGCTGGTGAAGCTGGTAGATGAAAGCGCCAACTGTTTTCTTGGGCATACTCTCCATTTGGAGATGTACCCATTCGTCGAAGACATACTCAAGTTGATCCTTGTGTCCAGATACTGGCGGGGTAAGCGATTGCTCGCCGGACGATGCTTGCAAGTTGGCAATGACGCGCTTTCCGAGTTCAAAGCTGGAATCTTCTGCCAGCCAAGTGGTGAGAGCGTCAATGGACATGGCAAAGTCGGCACGGAAAGCGCTCGGGTGCTCATTAAGCAGAAGCTCTTCCATGAGACTTGACAACATCTCTACTGCAGCGATTCGCCGTTCTTGAATGGCCTTAGCGATCGTCGTGTTCAGGCGGTGCATGTCCATCAAGCTGACTTCCATGAGTGCCACCATGACTGTAGCTTTGAAAATACGGTCATCATCGTGAAGAGTTGCCAGCCACATCAGTACTTGTCGAGATGTTTGTACGGACAGTTGACATAGGTGGCTCAACAGATGGGCCATAACTTCGACCTCTAAGCGACTCAATGAGTCGGAGAAGAGATGGTTCGTGACTTGTCCAGCGATGCGGAAAGCCCATGTCTCCTTGTTAGGTCCCGCGTACTCGATGCTTGAGACAAGCTGGTCAAACACCTGGTGAACATTGCTGCTGCCAGGCTGGAGGTCACTTATGCGTTCCTCCGACGCCTCTTTGATGACACGGGTCAACTCAAGAAGAAGATCTTCTACGCCACGTTGACCTCGCTCAAGACCAGGAGCGTCCATATAGCCGTTGGGCTGTGGTTGTGTCAGCGACGCATGGGGTGTCTGAAGACTCTGCAGCCGAGGCTGCTGCTGCGCTGGTTGCCGTGGCTCTGCGGGTGCAGCACCTGGAGTTGGGAGATTTGGCACCGCGGCAAACTGGTCTTGGAGGACATCCGGAAGTTGTCGCCCACTATCCTGGGAAGTATTATTCACGTGCGGAGTACCTCGAGACTGGCGACCAAAATCCTCGTAGATGGCTAACTGCTCCCTGTTCAAGCCACCAGGCATCTGTCTGTATGGCTCAGGAATATAGAAAGCCCATGGGCTGATGTTCGCATCCTTGAAGGGCTCGTTTGGACGAGAGCTGCGGAACATCCGGCGTATGCGGACAGCCTCTTCAATTTGCATATCAATTTCGGCAAGAGATGACATCTCAGCGGCCTGTTCTACGGTGCTGCAAACCAGGTCAAGGTTGTCGTTGACAAACATGATGATATGTCCCTCAGGAAGCCCCTGATCAGGAAGATCTCGCGACGTGAGGCGAATGTTGTTTTGGATGCTCATGCGCAGAGGCTCCTTGCAGGTGACAAGAGCCAGGGAGCCAGAAAGAGCTTTTACAACAGTGTGCGCTGCGTTGCGGAGCTTTTCCTCGTCTGGCTCCATGGCAAAATCCTTATTGATAAGTTGCGATGTCGAGATAGCGGCGATAGTGACAGAGCGTTCCACCACGGGGGCGATGATTTCCTGTATAGCTTGGTTGACAGCGGTGAGGAAGATCTTCTTAAGTGTCGCTGGAGGAACCGCGCTGTTCCCAGAGGGCGGGTATTGAAGCTGGTTAGTGAAGTCGGGCAGAGCGGCCGTCATGGCTGCTGATGAGAAACGCTCGTTGGGGCCTCGGGCGCCGCGGTTCAGACTCATAATAGAGAGATCGCCAAAGGGTTCTATACCATCTGTTACTAGGGAACCGAGGAACTCTTCGTCTACTGGCGGTCGTCCTCGAATACTGTTCGTCGGCTCAATATCTTTGTGATCAAGCTCCAAGCCCTTGCAGAGAACTTCAATCTCGAACTTCTGGTTGAGTTTCAGATCAGCGAAATGATACAGTTCCATGAGCACACCCAACATCTCTGTGAGCCATGGATTGGGAGGTCTGAAGATAGATGACTTTGCGGCCTGCACTAAGACCTTGCAAGTAAACGGAATCACAAGGAGGAGGCGATCTGTATCGTAGCCCTCATGCAACAAGTCTTTAAATGAGATGTTGCGAAATTTGATCGGCTGATCGCGGGCTATAGTCAAGGATCCAAGCCATGAGCCTAGGTTCTTCAGATGGCCGCGTTCGGTGGAACCAAGCGTAGAATCGGTGTTCAGCATGCGGATGACGCTGGCATATGTCTCGCGGAGCACCTCGGCCCAGAGGGTCTTGTCGTTGAAGAGGTCAAGCATGTCAAGATATAACTGCTGGAAGTTGGGCTGCATCTTCGCGCGTTCTTCTACCAGGTAGTTGGCGAACCACTGATGATGCCTCTCCTCAACAGCGTCGGTCAAATCATTGATCTTCTCGCGCAAGTTGCGCTCAGAGACGTTGTTCAGTACGAACAACACCTTGTCCTGAACATCCTCGTCCGGGTCCTCGTATAGCTCTGGGCGGAGTGGTGGGTCGACATAGAGGCAGGTGAACTTGGGGACGGCGGGTTCTTGGTGGAGGGCATCGTCGATACCATTACTGTTGGTCAGATCCATACCGTTATGGCCGTCGCCATTGACTTCACCAACTTGCTGACCTACCACCTCTTCAGCCTTGGCAAAGATCTCAGTGCCTTGAAGTCCAGGGACGATGAGAAGTTGGTCGCAATAATTGGGCCATTCTGAGAGGCGATTCGAGAAGTGAATGAGAGCTTGCAGGCCAAATTTGTACATGCTGTCTTCTGGTCGGAATTCCTGGACAGCTTCCAGAACCATGGCTAACCCAACTTGAAGTGCAATTCGAGACAGAAGGTTGAAGTTGATGATACCTCCGAAAAGCACAGCAGTCGTCGCCAATGCCTCTAGCGGGTATTCTCCGAAACAGTTATACTCGTCGAATAAGCCATGGATCATGCACGCAAACAGATCCTGGTCTGCAGGGTCACGAGATTCTTTATACTTCTTCAGGGCGGAGATGATGTCCCTAACATCGCTGTCGCCGCTGTACATGTTCTTGAAGTGCTCCTGCATCTTCTTATCGGCGTCTTCTGGGAGCGCATTGCTGTTCTGACCATTGGCGTCGATCACATCGTCCACGCCCTCGCCATAGTTGATTAGACGAGGGTACGCCTGGATGCAATTTCGCTGCAAGGGCAATAATTCCTGTTCAGGCAAACCGCACTCTGCCAAGAACCAGAGCAATGGGTAAACAGTCTTCACAGCTAGCGGTAGGTTGAGAGGCTGGTGATCGTCTCGTAAGCGTTGCATCTCTTCTCCAGCCCGCGCACTGAGAAAGTTAGTCAGAATGCGTCGGAAAAGCGGCCCAGCCTGGTCAAATGTCTGCTGTAACCAAGGCTCAACCTCGAATTTCCCACGTGCGTGTGCCTGAGCAGCTAGATCCAAGCTGATATCAGTATTACTGCGAATCAATGGCTCTAACCAGTTGTTCGCCTCCGCATGCTCAAGTATGAGAGTAAGAGTCATCGAGTCGGCGTTGTACGCGTCGACGAATCGATCTATGAGCCATTGGATGTCTTGCTGCCACAGCCCGTAGAGAACGAAGTTGTAAATAGGCAGCTTCTTGTGGAAGTAGGGATCAAACAGCTGCTTCAGTGCTTGCTCCTGCAATGCACCCCAGGGTTTCGGGACTGCCGCCGCCGCTACCAGGAACTCCGCTGTGTGGGGATTAATCACCAAGTCGGGTATGCCCATCAGCTGAGCAGTGTGGTATGTCTCGGAGGTCTGGAAGATCATGTTGAAGAGAGCCGCTGTTGCGTCCAGTGAAACAAACGGATGCCTGACAGCCTCCTCCGCGAAGGCCTTGGCATCTTCCGAGGCACCTTCGAATGTCTTCATCGAGTATGATGTGCGAAGCCTGGGGATTTGTGTCACATCCAGCTCCTGTCGTGTAGATGACAAAAAAGCCACTACGAAATACAGTTGCGTTAAGTCGTGCTGCCATTGACCTCCCCATAATGCCTGTATGTCGAATTTCTCAATCTCTTGGGCTACGGGGAGCAGTGCGTTGTAGATGGCCAGGAACTGGTGTCTTTCGATGCGTAGGTGGTCTCGATCAAAAGCGAGTACGACGTCTTGCCAGTCTATTCGCTGTCCGGTTCGATGTTCACGCAGCGCGGCTACAAAGTTCTTCGCGTTGTATCCGGTCGAGAGCGCAAGGTACAGTAGGACTGCGGCAACCTGTTGATAACTGATGTCGCGTGTCTCTGCAGAGGCAAGCACTTCTTTGCATGCCTCAACCGTGGCCGTGCCCTGGGGTCCTGCTTGTTTGACAAGTTTGACAAGGGGGTTTCGCGACCCATCGGTGAGTTCGACGAGGATCAGCTTCGATTCGACTATGCTCGGTATCTGTTGGTGTGTCTGCTGGTATCGCATCTGGACAGCGTATGCCAGGCTTATCTTCTTCTCTTCGTCCCAACCCTGTGGTGGATCTTGTAGCAAGCGTTCGACGAGGGCGGCGAGATAATCGTGACCCATGTCCTCTAGCTGGGTTGGTTGCGCGATGGCCATTAACAAGTCATCGCCTATGGTAGACAGCACCGCGTCGGCTAGTGAGTGTTAGCGCAAGGGTCAGTGGGAAAAGTAAGAGACGCCCACCTTTGGAGCGCAGGTCTGTCCTTCTGCACGCGAGCGCCAACATTGTCTTTCCGACCGAGTCGAGCTTGAAGTGAGAGATGAAAGTTGTGAGATCGAAATCGCGGAACAGATCGCCCTCACTCGAGCTGATGGCTTCTGCAATCTTGTCTGCCTGCTCGGGCTCCTTCCGTATCTTGTGTACTTCTGTGAGGAGAATCTGATAGCTGCCGTTTGGGTCGGCGTTGCGTGCGCCGGAGCCGAAGATGGTAGCTGCATTGTTCTGCAGCACACGGCGGAAGTACTTCGTAAAGACCTCCATGCCGTTTGTGTCAACCAGCTGGCAGGGCATCAGTAAAATAGGGTGGGGAGGGGGCGCAAACAGCGTGAGCGACGAACCTTCCTGATCTGCTCGGTCTGCGTGTCCCACTTAACGCGGTCCTTGTCGTCCTTGACGGGGCCGAATTGACTCAGCAGGAGGAAGATCTGGGCAATGACGATGCGGGAGAGGTTTTGTGAGGAGGGTCCAGATAAGTTGGCCGAGGTGCTAGGCGAGCCGGTGGTGCTCGAGGTGGATAGTGAGGGCGAGGCGCGGACAAGCTTGGAGGCTCCTCCGCCGCAGCCGCTACTCAGGGCGCCGGTGCACAGCCAAGCAGCTGCGGCGGAGGAAGCCAGGTGCGAGGCAGCTTGGGGCGCTATGGTCCTGGTCCCACGGGAGGACAGCAGCTGGCTGGCGGGGAGCTGCTGTCCTGCAGGCGAGAAGGGCGACGACGCGGACGAGGCTGCCGACGACTTGCGGCTACCGATAAGGCGCGACGATACGGGCGGCAACGAGGGGAAGCTGGACGTTGCCGGCGATTGATTCGGGCGGGACTGGTTGGGCGGAGGCGTGTTGGTGTTGCGCTGGTCGTGGGCAAAGGCAGTGGATATGGGCGCGAGGCGTGTGCTTTGGTTTTGTCTCGGGGCGCCCCAGGGGTGTTGCTGGCTCATCGAAAGAGGTTTTCCATGAGCAGCGCGTGGCGGGTGGGGGTGGTGGAG
>LR132825.1:0-10735 GCA_900634815.1 Paradendryphiella salina | reverse complement strand
CCCCCCTCCCGGAGCATCACAACCTTTCCCAGACGCTTTTTTTTCTCTTTCCTCGTGCAACCATCAGGTAGAAGAAGAGAGGAGATGGACACCCACCTAACAAGAACAAAAACACCGTCCCGCAACTCTAGATGCTCGATTTGGGAAATGCAGAAATGTACAAAAAGATACACGGTAATAGAAAAAAATTCAAACAAGTGTAGAGGTCGGTTCGCGTTCCGATCGGGTATCTCGAGTTTACATGATGATGGAAGGAGCTGTTGTGTGACGTTAGTCCTTGTAACAAATATGATTTGGAGTAGATGTTAGCAAAACTTACTGTCGACGTTCTGCTTGATCGACTTGTGCGGCAGAACAGAGCCACCATTGACATAGACCTCGTCGCCAATGGACACATCATCACCAAGAACAGTGACATTCTCCAGACGCGCCCACTTGCCCACGGTGCTGTTCCAGCCGACAATGGTCGACTTGACCCAAGCGTGGTCCTTGACACGGCTGTTCTTGAGGAGTACGCATCGTTGCAGACGCACACCATCGCCAATGACGACGTCGGGCCCAATGGTAACGTTGGGGCCGATGCGGCAGTTTTTGCCAATCTTGGCCGAGGGATCGATGAGCACGTTGCCGCCGTAGACGTACGACTCGGAGGCTGGGGTCAGCAGCTTGGAGTTCTTGCGCGCGAGAGACGAGAGGTAGAGACAGGTGCCAGACAGGAAGTCCTTGGGCTGACCAACGTCCATCCAGAAGCCCTCGAGGTCGAACGAGTGCAGCAGGCCGTCCTTGACGATGGCAGGGAACGTCTCCTGCTCGATGGAGGTAGGACGGAGCTCGATGCGCTTCAGCACGCTGGTGTTCAAGATGTAGATGCCCGCGTTGATGCGGTTGCCAACGAACTCGACGGGCTTCTCGACGAAACGGTCAATCTTGGAGGCGTGGCCGGGCTTGTGTACTACGACACCGTACTTGGACGGCTCCTCCACCTTGGTCACTACAATGGTGCCCTCGTCGCCGTGGGCCTTGTGGAATTCGGCGAGCTGCTTGAAGGGGTAATCGCAGGTGACATCGGCGTTGAGGACGAAGAAGGGCGAGTCGTCCTTGCCCAGCACCTTCTCGGCGAGCTTGAGGGGACCGGCGGTACCGAGAGGCTCGGTTTCGACGGAGAAGGTGATGCTGACGTTGTACTGCTTCTCGTACTGCGTGGCCAGTTATTCGCATGCTCGCCGTCTGTCACTGCAGGCGTCTACTAACCGTCTTGAGCGCCTCAGCCATGATCTCCGGGCGGTAGTTGACAGCGAGCACCACATCTGTGACACCAGCTTCGGAGAGAGCCTCGATCTGGTGCTGGATCATGGGCTTGTTCGCAAACTCAACGAGCGGCTTGGGGTAGGTGAGCGTCTACAATTGCGCGTTAGCACCGCCGTTGCTTTGGGCGCCGCGGGGTTGTCTTGAGCGAGCGACGGGCGAGGCATACAAGAGGCCTCAGACGGGTTCCAAACCCTCCGACGAGAATGATGGCTGCAGTGGCTGTTAGATGCATGCGACCAGGTACCAATTGAATGCGCGTACCTTTCATATTGGTGGTAGTGGTGGTAGTAGTGGTGTGTAGAGAAGAGTGCTCAGGAAGCTAGTTGGCGACGAGTGCAAGACAAGCAGTCGAGGCCTCAACACACACTACAAGCGAATGGAATAATCGTAAAAGTAGGTGCTGAAATACAACACCGAGAGAGGGAATTCACTATACGTGTACGTGAAAAAGCGTAGGTCAAAGTCAAAGAGCTCGGAGATGTGATGAGGCCAGCTGTAGGTTATATGGTCTGGTATCGCGCGTCCACAATTAGCGGAGCTAACCTCCTTCCCTGGCCTCCTCTCCCTTCTAGCTTCTGGCTTCTAGCTTCCCCTTTCTTCAACCCACCCCGCTACGCTCGTTAAGGCTCCCCTAACGTCGTGAGCCCTTGCAGAAATTGTGGCCAGATGCGCCAGTCCCTGATCGCTCACCCTATCCGCTTCTAATCATAGCTTCGTGTTCGCTGTGCCCGTCGGACGCTCACATTATATGGACCCAACCACCTACTTTTCCCATTGCTGGTAACAATGAAATGAAAACCGCCATCACGAGGACATTTTATCCGTGACTCTCGATTCGCAGCCTGCTACCAATTGACCCTGATCTGCACCACGTGGCCATTATGCCATGAAATTGGAGGCGACGCCCATTGGGAAGAAACAGAATCTTTTGATCACGCCTCGTCCCCACGCCGCCGGAAGCTACCCGTGGCCGTGGTACGAAGCGGGATGTGTGGCTAAGTTTGTGGCTAAGTTTGAACCTATCCGGGAAGGGGGGGCGGAGGGGTCCCACACTACCAAGCTTCTGACAGATGGTACCGTCTTGGTCGCTGCCGGGACGCATGATCACGCATGATGGTTGTAGGAGGCTTTATAGCGTTTTGAAACCCACGCACGTCCACGGACCTCCTGGTCAGCAGTTGCAGCCCTCCCACGCATTTCACGACGATGGCCCATGGAGCGAGAGTCGTGGGATTATTGCGACGCGACGCGCGTCGTATTCCCGTGGCGAGATGGCCACCCCGTGGTGCGCTCACAGATGCTTACGCAGCGCTGCATACGAGAGCAGCTTCCGCAACGTTGCTTGGGGAGAAAGTGTATACCCAGCGACGTCTCTATCCATCCATGGATCACTGACGGGCCTCCACTTCGGCCATTGCAAACCATGGCCATGCAAGACCCGGTACCAGCTATGATGCGCTCCGCATCCACCAAATTCGGGTTCCGGGCTGCGCCGAAAGAGATTAGATGAAGGGCTCCTTCCCGGTTCAGCGGGGCTACTTCAATCGATGGTGAATCGTTCAGTGGCTTTATTACAGTACTCCTCATACCGAAAACATACAGAGTTGTACAAGAAACACCATGCGCCCTGACCAAACACCACAAACACCCAAAACCAATGATACATGGACATGTCGCATGAAACAACACATGGCTCAGCTCCTCTTTCGAATGCTCATGGACCGCAAAGCATCTCCTACACTGCTTCCCCGCTTGAACATGCCGGGTCTCCTGCCAGGTCCTCCACCAGGACTCTGATCACCAGGAGGCGATACGCCTGTACCTCTGCTACCAAGAGACGCGGGCGCATTCGCCTTGGTAGGAGTTTTGGCCGCCTCACCAAACAGAAACTCCTTGGCAAAGATCCAATTCCCGCGCTCGTACCTCCACAGATCCAACCCTACAGCCCTCCCTTCCTGATTACCTTCGGAAAACTCTTGGCGAATCGTTGAAAAGGCCCCGTCGACCTTGTGCTCATCATCTACCTTGTTCATAACTGTCCAGTGCGGCCGGAAGCCCCCAGCATCCTGTTCACTCAGGAACGCCGACCATTGCGATTGCAAGTCGCTATGCACGTCTTTCATCTTCTTGTACCCCTCATCCACGTTGATGCCAACTCCTTTGCGCATGCGAAAAGGCTTGCCAGACGAAACGTCAAATGGCTTCGTACTGCCGCTTATCTGCGCAAGCCCTTGCTCCAGCGCCTCCATGTGCGACCCGGGCAGCGCATGGAAAAGCGTCAGATGCGCACCGGTGCGATTGAGACGTTTAGGAAAATAGCGGTTTCGCAGCTCATCCATTGGTTTGGCCAGCGAATCGGTAAGCTTCAGCGTGAGCACGTAGACATGTTCTTCCTCGCACCCCGTATTAGGCTTATGCTCTGTCCGGGGATAATGGCCAGACGCCCGGCTTTCCTCGACAATGTAGGGCTGGTAACCATTATTCTGCACTTGATGTTGTTGTGCGGCTTTCAAATTACTCTTGCTAGCCCACCCACGGAAACTCGTCTTGGCGCGTATACCTGCGCCAGGGCGCTGTGGTTTCTTTTGTTCCTGCGCTGGTACCGACGTCTCAAACGACGCGCGCATGTCCGGGTCCGAGCATGCTCTGGCTTGGATTTGCGGTTGCCGGAGCCCGCCGCTGGGTGTGGTGATGGCCGCAGCATACGTCACTGCCATTTTGCCCGAGCAATATGCCCAAGACGATGATGCAGGGGACGATGTATGCAGGGGAGCACGTAATCGCAAGAATACCGGTGGACGTATTTCGCGGGTGGTGGTGGTGATAGCAGTAGTAGTAGTTGCTGCTGACGGGACGAGGTGAAACGATTGGCTGAGCTGCCTTGGGACAGCGACTCGCATCGATATAGACAGCGGCAAAGCGAGAGTGGTTGGTGTGTTGGTTTTCGTTTGATGGGGGTGAAGCAGACGGAACCTCGGAACAACCATACGTCACTGAACGGCCGCTAGTGGTGCGTCGACACTATGTGGAGATGGCGTCCTGATCAATATATCGGGTCAAGGTTCATAGCGTCGGGGACTCTGGCATGATGCAATGAGGGTGTAGATGTGTGCTGACAGGTTGAAGAAACAAAGGACGTAATGCATACATACATTATGTTGGCGAGTAAATGGATTCAAGAGGGGTACTTTTTGAGTAATGTCCACAGAGTAACGTTACGGTAGTCTTGGCAATGTACAGTCTCAGACATGCTTCATTCGGTCTACAAGCTTTTTTTTTTTATTAGAACACTCCCAGAACAGCACTACCAGAAGTGGGCACTGCTAGCATATCACTTAGATCAATGTCTGCTGGTGGCTTGCCATCTTCCAGCCTCCTGTCAAGCCATCCATGGGCCCCTCTAAAACCCACGCGCTTGAGCAAATGGCTCTGAATGTCTCGTCGGCCCGTGTTGCCTCTACGCGGTAGTAGATCAGCGCGCTGTCCTTGCCCAGTATGACTACTTCATCGTGACTGAGAGTATACGACTTCCACGGTTTGAAGTCGGGGCGCTGTAGCATCTCGCGAACGGTCGGGGAGGATACGGAGGTAAGGATGAGATTGCCGGGAAATATCATTACGGGATTGCTCGATAGGAGCGGGACGAGGTCAGAGCCGGAGCTGCAGAGAGCGGCCCATGCTTTGTGCTCGAGCGAGCAGATGGCGGCGGTCAAGGACGGATTTGTGAGTGTAGGAGTCGTCATGGGAAATTGTACTGCCGCAATGACTCAGTCTGTCTTGTAGTGATTTGGTCGGTGGTGTGAAGAAGCTGTGTCTGGCTGTGCAGTGGCGGTATCGTGAGGGACCGACGGGATGGAGCTGTATCCAAGGCAGTAGAGGGTTACCCCGCCATGGCGCCGTGACATGACATCTTCGCATGCTGCTATACCCTATAACGTCACATTCATTGCTGGCCGTCTTCCTGCCAGCCTCGAAGCCATGCAGATGTTGTGCGATGGCGTCCTGACATGGCTGTGACGGGTACAAGACAAGTGCATCATGTGGGGGTGCTGCATATAAGCGGGTCCCTCACTCATCGCATGTCGTGTCGCGCAGACGGTTGATGGCGACTGCACCGCTTCAGGCCATCAGTGTGATAATGCACCGTGAACCGCATCGGTTTCTTGTTGCGACAGGTGAAGGCGTGCTTGAGCGGCGCAAAGGCGCAGTTGCCTTGGATGGCGCGTCTACGTCACATGCCCGATAACTGGGGACAGGGGACGTCCAGGCTCCGGGCGATAACGGTGGGTCCAGCGGGGAACTTGGGCGGCGTAGTCGGGCGTCGCCACAACAATCCGACGGCTGTTCTTGCGGCCTAGAAGAGGTAAAAGAAGCGTGCTCTGGGTCGATAGCGAATGTCTGGCTGAATAATAGCAAACGGCAAAGAGGGAGTGACAGACGCTGCGGCGAGGCGGTGGAAGCAGCCGGAATGTTCCCGTGCGCTGTTGCTGATTGGTGCACGGACTCTAGCTGCATCATTACTCGCCCTTTGACCCCGTCACTGCCTCAGCCTGCCTCCATATAAGCCAGCACTCCGCCTGCCCAACCCTTTCCTTTCTCTCTCACACCACTCTCATATTCAACCTACAGCGCCAACCAAAGCTGCCCCCGACACCCGACACCCGACACCTACACGACACCAAGACAAACATGCAGATCTTCGTCAAGACCCGTAAGTGGCCATCACCGCCACCATGGCCTTTACTGCGCCTCGGTTGCTAACTCTGCCCACAGTCACCGGCAAGACCATCACCCTTGAGGTCGAGTCCTCTGATACCATCGACAATGTCAAGAGCAAGATCCAGGACAAGGAGGGCATTCCTCCAGACCAGCAACGCTTGATCTTCGCCGGCAAGCAACTTGAGGATGGTCGCACCCTGTCCGACTACAACATCCAGAAGGAATCGACCCTGCATCTCGTCCTCCGCCTCCGTGGAGGTATGCAGATCTTTGTCAAGACTCGTAAGTTGCCACCTGGCCGTTGCGCTTCTGGAATTCATACTGACATCAGCAACAGTGACCGGCAAGACCATCACGCTCGAAGTCGAGTCGTCCGACACGATTGACAACGTCAAGTCGAAGATCCAAGACAAGGAGGGCATTCCCCCGGATCAGCAGCGCCTGATTTTCGCCGGAAAGCAACTCGAGGATGGCCGCACCCTGTCCGACTACAACATTCAGAAGGAGTCCACTCTACATCTCGTCCTGCGCCTGCGCGGTGGTATGCAAATCTTTGTCAAGACCTTGACTGGCAAGACCATTACGCTGGAAGTTGAGTCTTCAGATACGATTGATAACGTCAAGTCCAAGATTCAGGACAAGGAAGGCATCCCTCCGGACCAACAGCGTCTCATCTTCGCCGGCAAGCAGTTGGAAGACGGCCGCACTCTGAGCGACTACAACATTCAAAAGGAGTCTACGCTTCACTTGGTGCTTCGTCTTCGTGGTGGTATGCAAATCTTCGTCAAGACCCTCACCGGAAAGACCATTACCTTGGAGGTGGAATCGAGCGATACCATCGACAACGTAAAGTCGAAGATCCAAGACAAGGAAGGCATCCCGCCAGACCAGCAGCGTCTCATCTTTGCTGGTAAGCAATTGGAAGACGGACGCACGCTCTCAGACTACAACATCCAGAAGGAGTCTACACTCCACTTGGTGCTCCGTCTGCGCGGTGGACAGTAGGTGTGACGAAGTTTTACGACAGTATTCTGGGCATGGCGTTACAACACATGGTCCGGCCTACGGGCTGCGATCTAGCATATTGGTTTTATTCATAGTTCACATGGCTACTAAAGCTTCATCAATGCAAATATGCATGATTACGGGCTGAGAATCTTCTCAATACTTCTGCTGTAACACAGGTGTTATATTGACTTCGCTTTTCGCCTCGCACCGTCCTTGCACCGTCCTTACATCCCTGATGACCATTGCACCTAGATCTCACAATGTTGTTCTTCTCACCGCGACATCGACGCGGAAGTTGACGGTCTTCAGTTGACGACGCAACACCATGTTGTCCCCTACCACGGCGATGTTGCCATCTACCGCGGCCTAATTCCGACAACCCCACTTCAACCGGCGTCATTGGCGATAACTCCGTGCTAACTCCATCAGCCGTAACAACTATATCAGCGACGAATCCACAGGAAGACGGAGCTGAGATCACTTCCACTCCACAGTAGGCACCATTCAAACTTTAATGCAAACACCTGCAACAATGGCCGAGAAGAAGATGGAATACGTCAAGTGAG
The DNA here is from genome assembly GCA_900634815.1 of Paradendryphiella salina. Taxonomy (NCBI): domain Eukaryota; kingdom Fungi; phylum Ascomycota; class Dothideomycetes; order Pleosporales; family Pleosporaceae; genus Paradendryphiella; species Paradendryphiella salina. The sequence continues at coordinate 3,134 of LR132825.1, read as the reverse complement.
TAGCTCACCACCTCGGATTACCAGGACTTCGGACACGCAGGGAAGATTCTAACACATTGTAGCTTGGGAAAGTCTGGCCTCAAGGTGTCTAGGGTCATTCTGGGCGCTATGAGCTATGGCTCTACCAAATGGCAGCCCTGGATCTTGGACGAGGCCGAAAGCTTGCCGCTTCTTGAACATGCGTACAATTGCGGCATCAACACTTGGGATACGGTATGCTTGTTTCTATCTACCCAACAGTCGTGCTACTATGCGTACGCACGTCACAATCCAAGACTGACAATAGCCCTACAGGCCGACGTTTACTCCCACGGCGTTTCCGAGAAGATCATCGGAAAGGCGTTGAAGCAGTACAACATCCCACGAAACAAGATCGTCATCCTCTCCAAATGCTACTTTGGTGTCAACGAAGAAGACCTCAGCCTGGGAATCGCGTCAGTAACCACCAATGACGGCGAGATGGTCAACCAGGTTGGCTTGAGCCGCAAGCACATCTTCGACGCGGTGGAGAAGAGCGTGGAGAGACTGGGCACTTACATCGATGTCCTGCAAATCCACCGTCTAGACCGCGATACACCCCGCGAGGAGATTATGAAGGCTCTGAACGACGTGATTGAAAAGGGCTGGGTACGATACATTGGTGCCAGTTCAATGGCTGCATGGGAGTTCCAAACCCTGCAGAACATTGCAGAAAAGCATGGCTGGCACAAGTTCATCTCAATGCAAAATTACTACAACTTGATCTACCGCGAGGAAGAGCGAGAGATGGTAAGTCTTAACCAGCCCCTAACGTTGCATGCAACTCTAACGACTTCACTAGATCCCATACTGTCAGGACACTGGCGTTGGCCTCATCCCATGGTCGCCCATTGCTCGCGGTGCCCTCACACGTCCTTGGGGTGATCGATCCTCAAAGCGCGCCGAAACCGACAAGTTCTTAGAGATGCTCGTTCATTCAAGGGAAGATGCCACTGACAAGAAGATTATTGAGCGAGTGGAAGAGGTCGCGAAGAAGCACAATGTCAGCATGGCATGTATTGCGACAGCATGGACCATCAAGAAGGGTGTCTGCCCTATCATCGGACTCAGCAGCAAGGCGAGGATCGAAGAAGCGGTACAGAACGCCAGTTTCAAGCTCAGCGACGAGGACGCAAAGTACCTTGAGGAAGTTTACGCTCCCAAGTTCAGACAAGGCTTCTAGGGCATGGAAAGAAACAAAAAGGTCGTGTGTCGATATAGAGTAGCGAAATGAGAATGCCTACTGATGAACGATGCCTGTTTGTAACGCCATGATACGTATCTTACTCTAATGTTTTCCTCGTCAGTACTCTGTTCACAAGTTAGACCACTGACTCCAATAACCCTCTACTACAGTCACCGCCACACACACGTCCACTAGTTCACCTACCTACCTACCTCTTTCTTCCCGCCACCATGACAGCCTTATACATCCACATACCCACTTCTTCCTCGCGCGTAATTCTCAACAGTAAACAACGCAGAACACATCGATCTAGTCGCCACCCCTAAGAAAACGGTCATCATGCGACCTATGCTAAAAGCAAGCACATGGGCAGACAGCTAGGTAGCCAGGTAAACCGACAACGGAAAGCCGTTGGGGGGTAACTCGCGCACATGTGGGTTATGTGGATGGAGGAGAGGGGATGGATGGGCATGGATCGCTCATGCAATGCGATGCGAGATGTGCTGTACAAGATGGGGGAAAGGGCGCTTGAGCGTATCTTGCTGTCATTGGGCCAAGGTAGAGTAAGGTAAGTTGAGATTAGGATAGAGTAGGGCAGGGCAGGGCAGGGCAGGATGTGTGTGTGTGTGTGACACACCCACCATGACTACTATCATTGTTTGTCGTCGGCATTGTTTGTAGGGTGGGCATGGGGATACTGGTCACATGAGGTCGCATAAGCCAAGGCAAGGTAGGGTAGGGGTAGTAATATAACAAGTGATTCGCCAATCTACCAAGAAATTGTTTTTTTCTCTCTTCTATGCTATTCTACGACTTTCTATACATGTTTATGCCCCTAGCTACAGCATGCGTGGAGGTGTAGCAGCGGTAGGGAAGAGTTTAGCGGCGAGTTTGCGTATTGCATGTTCACAGTAAGTTAGCAGTAATGGTGGTCTAGATTTTTTTCATCCCCCCCCCCGCGCGCCCCTCTCCTAACAACACGGCTTTTTCTTACACTAAACGCCCTGCTAGCTAGGTTAGCCACTCTAACTTGGACGTAGACTCAAAGTTAAGATAGACTTGTTATACTAAACGTCTCACCTGCATCCATTGGCAAAAGGCTAGTGAACTAAAGATGCAACGAATCGAAAAAAGAAAGAAGAAGAAAAAAGAAACCATGATCGTTCGACAGGTTCCGGTGAAAATGGATCTATATACCCCGCACTAGATCTGTTTTGGCCGTCTGCGTTTAGCGACAACACCCATACTGAGTACACGCCAGCGCCACGCCACTCAATCCAGTCCAGCCCTAGCCCTACTGTGCAACAAACTAAAGATGCTGCTTCGTACAACGTTCTTGTCTCTTAGTTCAGGTCCAGGGCATATACCAAGCACACGCCCATTGCGAGACGAAAGGGCGTAGGATATAGGATAGACCCTGTGAACAGGTTAGCTGGGTGCGGGTATCTCGGCTAACGGCTGATGTGATCGACGGAGACATGTAGATCCATGCGCGCATGGTTTGACAACAAACAAGCAAGCAATTAGGCAGGCAGGCAGGCAGGCAGGCAGGTTCGTGCAGATGCGCATCTCAAGCCCTCTCTGCTTTCAAAAAAAAAATGCAATGGGAATGCGCAAATAACCGCGAGCGGACCAAAGTTCCGCACCTGTACTTTACTGAGTTCCATCTACAGCACCAGTTTCCCATCTCTATTAAAATAATGGAAATAGGGAATCTATGAACCGCCTGGCATACCTCCCCCCCCCTCAGTCTCTGGTCCATGCGGTAGACAAACTGACGCGCGCGCATCCGCATCCGCAGAAATAAAAACCCACACGCAACATTGTTGGAGAAGGAGGCATTCAGTTGAAGCGGTGTGGCTAGTGGCTATTTCATTCTCTCTTCTTCCGTCTCTCTCTCCCTCCCTCGCGGGAAGTGGGCGGGCGGGAG
>LR132824.1:0-10365 GCA_900634815.1 Paradendryphiella salina | reverse complement strand
CTCGGTTGTGAACCACGTTATTCTGCAATACATAAAATCTCTCGGGGCCGCGACGTGACAAGTTTTCTATTTGGAAGACTTTCGTCGCCCTGACGAGCAGGTAACGAGTCATGATGTTTCCGCTCGTATAATCATGAATTGTATACCTACAAGTATCCCAACGCTAAGGCTCGGGTTCATGAAACGAAGAATGCACCCAGCTATCTTGTGGTGCAACGAAAGCCCCAAGGCAGGAGACGTGCCTAACCTGAGTATCCCGGTGGCGGGCCTTCGGGCGCGGCGTATTCAGGCGGTGGGGCTCCAGTCAGCGGTGCGGATCCCCCCTGAGCACCCCCGAGGACTCTCCTAAAGGCCTCTTCGCGCGCCTGTTGCAGTTCCTGACGAGCGTGTTGTAATTTGCTCTTTGCTTGATCCACATCTCCCCGGAGACTCTTTTCTTGCTGCTCCCGCTGCCGGATGAGATCACTGCACTTGTTGCCTGCGCGGTCGACCTGCGTCATCGACTGCTTCACCTGATCGTGCATCTGCATATCGGTGAAGATGTTGTCGAAGACGACATCCGACCAGATACTGCCCATGGCGATGTTCATAGGCCCCAGCCCAGGCATCTCAGGTGCGACCTGCTTGACCTGCTCTTGTAACATGCGCACCTGTTGGATCGCACTCTCGGCACGCTCCAAGTAGTTGCGCTTCTGCATGCTGGCCATTGTTCCTCCGCCAAACATGTCGTATTGGCTCATGCCGTATGCGCCATCGAGCGATTCGCGGGCCGCCGAGAGCTTCACCACGGTTTGGCCGAGCAGGAAGAGAATGTGTCGTTCACGCTCGAGGCGCTCGTTCATCGACTGCACGTGCGCGTGGGCGGCGTTGCAAGCTTCTTCTTTGCGGTCTTCATCGGGGAACTCAGGAGTATGGCCAGCAAAGATGGAGTTGTAGAGGCGATCGAGTTCGGCTTGGAGGGTATGGTGTCGTTGGGCATGTGCCGAGATTTCATCCTTGCGCGTCTCGGCTTCATCGCGCAATTGCTTGGTGTAAGCCAGTTCATCCTCAGCGCTCTTCTGCTCCTGCATCGCGTCAAAGTATTCTTTCTCCTCCTTCGCTGCCTTTTCAGCGAACCTCTCTTTCTTGCCGCTGACTTTGTGGGCGAAGCGTCTGAAGATTGAGTCGCGGTACTTTTCATGGTCTTTGAGTTCGCTCGCCGTTTGCTGCTTCCAATTCTTCGCACGTTTGGTAGTGTTGTCAATTTGTACGTCTAGGTCGGCGATGTACGCGTTCTGTTGCTTGAGCTGCGAGGGCGCGGCGTCTGTTTCTTCGAGGCCACGTAGTAGCTGCTCATTCTGATGCGCGGCTTGCTGGATCTTTTCCTGAGTGGAAGACATGGTTAACTAATTGGCGTATATCTGTCGTTGTGTTGCAGGAAGGTGTGAGAGCGTGATGCAAGCTTGAGTGCAGGCTTGAAAGCACGGCCTGCCTCGTACCAAATCTACAGGTAAGATACCATGCTCATATTTGCTTGGCTCTCGGCTCAGCGGCACAAATGGGGCGGCCATGTCAGTGAGTGGCGGGTGCCTAAAAGGTAGCATGAATGCGGTGCTTTTGATAGTGCTCTGTTGGTGTTTACGCGGGGTAGAGCCAGGTTGCCAGAATACGTCATGTCTTGGTACCAAGTGAGACTGAGCTATGACTGAAAGTGGCCTAGCTGGGGCACAGGCCGCCAAGCTTCCACACAGCACAGGACTGGTAGATCACCGCAACGGCTATCCCGCACTTTGCCAGCGGTGGCAAACCCTCAGGAGGAATGGGGCATCTTGCTCATAGATTCGAAGGACGGGGACTGAGAAAGTTCGAAATCCCACAGTGAGGGATTTGCATAACACTGCTCGACCGCACCAATCATTGTTGGCAACTGCAGCCGATCCGACTCCAGACGGAAGGAAGTGCCTAAAGAGGCCGGATTCGCTACTCAACGCCCCACCTCATGAGACACAATGGCAGAACTTCGGGTCGCCATTGAGCAACGTGGATAACCACAGCAATTGACGGGACGAACCACCGTCCGACCAACAACCCCACTGCTCAACTTCATCGTCCCCTCGTGTTAACTTGACACCGTCAACATGGCCACTAAACGACTTCAAACCTACGCGCAGAAACCCCGCGTGATCATCTTGTCGGACATCTCAAACGAGCCTGACGACGCAGAGTCGCTATGTCGATACCTGCTCTACGCAAACGAGTTCGAGACGGAAGGCCTGATAGCCTGCACAAGTACTTGGATGAAAAACAAAGTGTGCCCACAACATATGGAAAAGATCATCGATACCTACGCAGGCGTTGTTGACAACTTGAACAAGCATGCTCATCCAAAATGGCCATACCCCACTGCCCACTATCTGCGCGGCCTCATTAGGAAAGGTGCTGAGGTAGGTTCACGTTCGACAACAAAGGTGCGATGCATCATGTGTAAACGAGACTAATGCGATATAGACGTATGGAATGTCCGCTGTCGGCACCGAAATATCATTGTCTGCTGGTTCCCAACTCCTGTATGACCGAATCGTCGCACCTTCGACGCATCCGCTATGGGTGCTTTGCTGGGGCGGCACCAACACACTTGCTCAGGCGCTACTAAAAGTGGACGATGACTACGATCCAGATGATTCCAGGCGCTTGCTTGCGCGCCTGCGTGTTTACGCCATCTCTGATCAAGACGATACGGGAGCGTGGATACGAAACAATTTTCCCGATGTGTTCTACATTGCCTCGATTCATGGCTGGAACCAGTATGGCCTGGCTGCATGGACGGGCATCTCCGGCGACAAGTATTATGGCTTCGATGAAGGTGGCCCAGACTTCACCAAAATGGAGAAGGATTGGATCAAGAAGAACATCCAGATCGGTCCTCTTGGAAGCGCGTATCCTGATTACCTCTTCATCCCTGAAGGAGATACACCGACATTTCTGTATCTCATTCAAAACGGTTTGGGGGTCCCTGACTGCCCGCACTATGGCTCTTGGGGTGGCAGATACGGTCGTACAGACATAAGCACGGAAGGCGTGAATAGCAACCACTACAGCGATGCCGTCGATAGAGTCAAGGTTAATGATAAGACCTACACATCTAACCATGCGACCATCTGGCGTTGGCGTGATGCCTTCCAGAATGATTTTGCAGCTCGCATCAAATGGAGCATGGAGCCTGACTTCGCAAAAGCGAACCATCACCCTGTCATTAATATTAGTGGCTTCAAAGGCCTAGCTCCGGTCCAGATCACGGCGGAGGCTGGATCTACCATCACGCTCGACGCTTCTGCTACATATGATCCGGATGGTGGCAAGCTGGCCTTCAAATGGTGGCACTACCGCGAACCTACGGCTACACAGTGGTGGGTTGACGCCGAAGTTGCAGAACTCGCCATCAAGAAGCTGGATGAAGAAGGGAGGAAAGTCGAAGTCACGCTTCCGCCGCCGGAGAAGTGCGCTGTGGAACTGATGAGCAAACGGCCGGTTGCTCAGGGCCAGTTGCTGCACCTCATACTCGAAGTGACTGATAACGGAACACCGAGCTTGACGAGTTACCGAAGAGTTTTGATACAGGCGACGAACAAGCACTTGAAAGGAGGTGGCGAGGAAGCCCATGCTATAGGGGATGCGATAAAGAAGGCATAATGTGAATCTAGACTAAAAGTAAGTATATGGTCAAAAGACATCAGCTCTCAATCACAACGAGTCTAGATCTCTTCCCTATTTGTGATCTTGTGTTGCTTTGTTGACCGATGTGTTGAAAATAAATCATGCTAATTCGGGAGCTACTCGGGACAAAGCCGATCGGTTGGTTCATTGAAACGAGTCGCTTTATCTTTGCGAATCCCACGCCCTCTGTACATGCTAACAGATTTCGTGTATTCTTAGTGTCCTACAGATGGGAAGAGGAGAGAGCTGCACGCTTGTGATGTGTCACTGACGTCATTATACCCTAGTTCCACGACGAATCAGCATAGAGCGCAACCCGGCGCCCCTCTGACTCCAAAGACGTAAGGATGGTTATCCCTACCCTCTGCGTCGCATGCGATTTAGTAAAACAGGTTGTTTGCTAGCCGCACGCGTGTGCCACTGACGATCTCGACGGCCGGGTGACGTACAGCATTGGCGTTTGCGCTGTCACACTACTGTCAGCCTTCAAAGCATCATTCTGGACCCTTCACAGCATCCACGAATATCACAAACTGCCAAAATGCCCCCAAAGAAAGCGCAACAACAACCAAAGTCAAAGCCCGTGAATCCGCCAAACAAGTCTCCGGCTAACGACAATGCTGGCGCCCAGCAAGGCGGGATCCCCGACCATGAGATAAAGCAAAATGCTGGTGTATCTGCTAGTATGGCTCTGCAGGCAGGACGGAAAGCGTGGGAACTGAGACAAGCGGCACACGGAGCCGGTGATGCGAAAGCAAGAGAGGAAATCTTGGCGAAGGCTATTAACAAGGAGATCGAAGCTGAGAGCTTTGGCAAGGCTGCGAAGTACACGCAGTCGGGTGCTTTTCAAGGGCTAGCTGCTGGAGCTGGGTTGGGCGTACAACCTGGTGTAACTATTGGGAAACTGACCGGTGCATTGGTTGGAGGCTTGGTTTCAACCGTCACCAGTCTACTAGGGGGCGGTGTGGGTTCAGCGTACGGTGCCATGTCGGGACCATTCTGGGACCTCGGTGAAATGGCCAGTCAAGGAGTCCAAGGAGTGGTTGGTGACTTTCTTCCAGACACCAAGTCATCACCGTCACAAAAGAAAGCTTTGGAGAAGATGGTCATGCAGACGAAGGAAACCCAAGCCCCTTCCAAGGAAGAATTGGGGCAGATGAAAAATGACGCACCGGACCAGATGCCGCAGTCTTGGTCGCAATCGGCAAATGATATGACGAGTTGGAGATCGAAAATGCCGAGTATGCCTAATATGCCGTCAGCAAACAGCGCTGGGGGTGCTTTGGGTCTCGGCGGAATAGGAGCAGCGATAAACCCATGGGGAGGAAAGGGCGAGGGGCAACAACAGCAACAGCAAAGTCCGCGACAACCTGGGCAGCAAAAAACACAGAGGAAAACTCAGCAAGCACCAGTCCGGAACCAACAACCAGCACAACAACCGACCAAACAAGCCTCTCAGGCTTCGGATCAGCGACCGAAGTCTGTCGGCCAGCAACCATCGAAGCAAGGGAATCCGCAACGTACGCCGCCGTCTAAGGAAACGGCCCATGAGGCACCTAAAGCAGAGAAGCCTCGCTCTCAAAGACCGCCTACAACAAGGACACCCCAAAGCCCACCATCTGCACCGCAATCTACGCAGCAAAAGCAACCGCCAAAGCCTGAACAATCCTCAAGTCAACCTGCAGCAGGAATCCAGTCTAAGCCTTCGCCACCAAAGTCTCACACAGTAAACAACACTCGACCCTCGTCTAGCCAGCCAAAGCGCGTCTCCTTCAGCGACAACAAAGAAAACAACTCCCCAGCTGTAGGAGGCAATGAGAAGAGGAAGCCTAGAAAATTGGGTCAGCGGTCAACTAATGCACCTCCAAGTGATGTCGACAGTCAAAAGTCTACCCCAACTGCGAAGAAAGCGCCGAGAAAATTGGAGTCGAGGAAGCCTGCTGCCTAACGTTCGCCGGTGTGGTGAGACTTGTTGTATTTCTATATCTGGTTTTACCGTTTCGTGTTTGAAGCAAGCGTTTTGACTCATCGCAGATATCAAAGAAGTCGTTTGCCGTCATTCATACTATGGCTGAAAAATTGTGGTCATATATTGTTAAGTTTACATGCCGTCCCTCTTGGAACATAAAAATGTCTTGCGCGCGCGCATGCATATTAGTTTCTTGGCTCTGAGCCTGTACACAGCAGTTGCGTACTGGCCACAAGTGCTCTCACTTCATGTACTTCCCATACAAGTACTGTGGTGTAGTACCGGGTCATGTGACTAAGGAGAGCCAGATATACCCTTTGAACCCGCTCGGTAGAGAGAGGTAGCTTCTTCAGACAATACCAACTCAGCGACAACCTTCGGCGCCCTTTTTTGCTTGCTTCTCCCTACCGATTGCGGGTCGAACACCTCCTACCCACTTACAGCTTCTTGTTGTGCTACAGTACATATTAGCCGGAATTCTCCACCAGGGCTACTGCTCTTCGAAGCTGCCTCCACCGCAACCCTCTGCCGAATACATGGTTGTATTATGATGGAGTAATCGTAAAGCAGGTAGATAAGCTGTGGAAAGAGCATGAGGATAATGCGAGGGAAGGAAAGGGAATGGGGGGTGAAACAAAAAGACAAGAAAGCTGCAACTTGGTGCAAGCAGCTGTATTGCTAGAGTATGCTAAGACTCTTAGCCATGTTCATGGGAGTCTGTAGTGTTAGTTAAGAGAATGCAAATCATGGAGCTATTAAAATATATTATCTTCAATTGTGTGAATGTTATTCTGTGATACGCGGGAAATCTGTACTAGAGCCCCAATATCGGCCTAGCTCCCCATGACTAAGGCACTATTTACGGTTCATAATTTTCGACTTGCCTCGTTCTATTGCAAAGTATCTTTAGTAGATTGACCTTTAGTATCATCAGCTTAGAGTGCCTGTCGCCAGATTCTTTTTTCAATCTGATGTACGCTCTATTCTTGGGTAGTTCGCCACTCTGGAGCTTGACGATAGATGAAAAATACGCGTAGTACATGACATGCAGCATGCACCGGCGCAATGGATAAATCGATCACTTTGAAGCCTCATGCTCGCCCATTGAGTATATTCCGATATTGGAAGAAAACTTGGCTAAGAGAGAATCGAGCAAAATGAAATGTTCGAGAGACCACTTCGGTCCTATTATCTAAATGAAGCCCGTAGTGTTTACATTCTCCATCATTGTATGAGTACGGCGTAGAAGGCCCCTCTATACTGTGATGACACCAAGTCGAAGGCCCTTCACCTGGCGTACGACTGCCAAACCAAGGACTAGGTGAATATGCCCACACAATGCCCTATTTGCAAGTTCACCCCTCATTTTAGTATCTGTGAATTGGAAGCACGTATGCTCGGTGAAAGGCCGTGCGATTCACCCTTTCCATCCCTGGATCATATAGGCTGTACCCCAACTCACCCCAGAGACTCACCACTGCACCACAACCGCACATCTCAAGTCCAGTCCCAACCGCAGCGGAACCACACTTCTCCCCTCATTCCTCTTGCGCAAACCCTCAACTCCTAGGCTACGAACTCCACTCAACCAACGAATGATGTCTCAAAAACAGATTACTATCAATTATGACATCGACTTTGGGTTCACAGAAGCCGAAAAAGCTTTCGAGATGCAGTACCCAGTGGCCCCAACCAAGGCATACGCGCAACAACGGGGCGAAGTGGGAGCATTCTCATTGGGAGACGTCGGTGGAGGTAACTTCTCAGAACTTGTCTTCGATGATCAACAGCTGGCCGAGAACACTGGCGACCTTGAGACTTGGCTTCAATCAGCGTCTACCGAGTCCTTGGATAGTGTCATTGCTAAGATGAACGGGTTCCAGGAGGATCTTGGTCAGTTCACCCATGTGGTCTCGGACAATTCTCAAGTTCCTTCTCGAGAAGGGAATCAACAAGAAAACGTCGTGGATGTCCATGCGGCTCAGATGCAATCCATGGGGCACTGGCCGCAGCAGACACCACCGTATCAGGCACTGAACATGCCGCCGCCACCACCACTCTCGTGTCCAATCCCCGCTTTTGACGTCTCTTTGGATCCACAGCAGGGCGCGAACGAAAATTATAGGCCGGTGCATCTTGAGCAGAAGGAGGCACAGTCATCAAATACTCTGCCGCCGCCGCCACCGCAGCAGCAGCAGCAGCAGCAGCAAGCAAGCCCGCCTGATACAGAGAGGCACGTCAACCCCTATGGATTGACCTTTGGGAATCTGGTACAAGCAGAAGCGTCCATGTCTCAGCGGCACATCGAGAAGAATTGGCGTGCGCCAGAAGACGATGTAACCATTCCAACTACCGACAACGAACGCGCTGCGTACGTATTCGACCTACTCGAAGCCATGAAAGATACCTCGAGATGCCAAGATCGTAGCGGTGCTCCATCTTTTCAGAATCGCTGGGTTCCCGGCGCTATGTTCAAGCCTCTCCCAGAACAAATGGAGAAGGTATGTTGGAAGATTGTGGACGTTGCCGAAAAGATACACATCCATGGCCCCACATCACTATCCATCTACGACCCTCAGTCTCTGGCCTTGGTTTTCAAGTCCCGGCTACTTACGTTCAAACAACGTATCGAGCATACTTGCGAGCTGATGCGGCTGTCAAAGGCCCGTTGTTTCCACATGCTGAAGGGCGAGAATATTGAGACGACGGTGGGGTCGCCAGTGCAGCGGATCAATGGTACAAAGGTGAATAATGATCAGAATGGGAAGCGCCAGCAGATCATGGAAGAGGGGCGGCCGCTTTGGAAGAAGAAGTATAATGAAGCTGGCGGTACATCGCAGAACCTTGCTGAAGACAACGAGGAAGAGGACGTTAAAGGCTCAGACGGCTCTGATGATGTTGGGATTGTTTTTGCAGGGAATGCTGTTGTTCACGATCCCCGCGCCAACGTGCAGTACGGCGACCCTTCGCTCAGACCTCATCAAGCTCCAGACAACATTCGAACCGGCCAAGTGGTAGGAACTAGCAACTGGGCCAGCGGTATAAATCGCAATCAGACAAGTAACGGAAACACCGGATATGCCCAGCCTACGGCCGCTCTGAAACATGCACCGTCGAACCTTGTACCCGAGTACAACTTTCAGCAAGCATCCGCTGCCTTCGACGCACATTTCTATAACTTAGCACAGCACGAGCCCCTCTATAACCTAGCACATCAGAAGAGATTTCAACAGATGATGCCTATGCATAGTCCCCATGGCCTCGCTTCCCGGTACTCATCGAAGAAACGCACTGCAGATGACGCACACATCGACGTCGAGGTTCCGCCTCCAGCCCGCCGTCCACGCTACACCATGCCCAGGAGGGTTCCGAACAAGCAAAATCAAGTTAACCTCGGGAATCCGGCGAATGGGAATTGAGAGGAAGGCCCCTGCAAGTCCCGACACAGTTGCTTGCGCTGACGACCCTCCCCCTTTGTGCCCTCACAGCTGAAATAAAGTGGGAGCTGGCAAAATTTGATTGCAATCTCTCAAAATTGACCAAATATTGCGGCACCTTGGATCTGAAGATTCTTCCTCTCCAATTATTTGGATTCTTTCCCAACATCGCCTCTTGCCCATTCTGGTCCTTCTCCCTCTTCTCTATCTCTGGCCAGCTTCTTTTCCAACTCTTGCCTTGCTTTCTCACCAAACTTCTTTTCCCACTCCTTGTCTCTTTCTTTCTGCGGCGCAGCAAACTGTGTGCTCAGCCCGCCTCTGCTCTTAACTTGCATCTTCTTCTCTGCGGCCTCATTTTGCTTGAGCTGCTCTTCGGCGCTTTGTATCCTCCTTTTGAGGCTGACCTCAAACATATCCCTTCCTTTATGTCGGCCCTTCAGGCCATTATCATCTTTGTCGAAGTAAAGAGCCCATCGTAGGCCTTCTCTTCCCCATGGTGTCGTGGAGTCTTCATCAGCCCCGTCCCACTCGTCGATAGCAACGAAGCCTTCCCAGCCGTCAAATGTGAGATGTGTCTCATCTTCCGTCCAGTCCCAGACACCAATATGATGCGTGATGCTCCCGGTGCGGTTCGAATATCTTAACTCGTAGGTCTCCTTGTCGCAGTATATCCAGTTCAACATAGGCGGGTCATCACTGATGGTGCTGACTAGTCCCCTTTCTGGTGGATTGCGCGCCTCGTCCGGGTACGCAATGTAGAATCCGGCAAAAGGGTGAAGTGGTTCTTTCCCTTCTCCGTCCACGCCCTCGGGCCACTTTGGCTTGTTCTCTTCGTCTCTCGGCACAACCCAGACTTTATCGTGCCTCACGACAAGGATGCTGTTATCTACCTCTTCTTTTGCGATCGGGTCTGGGTCATCGCATGCCACCAAGCAGTTGAACTTCCACATGCGCGATTCATTGGCGGCTTCCTCGTTCTGCTTTTTCTGGTGCTCTACACCCTGCGCGACTCCCGTAACGACGGGGATGGCGACCACGCAGCCGCCGAGAAAGATGCTGAGCGGCAGCGCCATTCTAGAGATGTGCAACAATAGCGTGTATGTAAGAGCACCTTCTAAGGTTCTGTCATCATGGCAAACCCGAAAGTTGAGTACGGTCTGTCTGCTCAGGTAAAGCTCCAAAGCGAGACGGGGCGGGTAACAGGTGCAGTGCGTCATCGCAAACAGGGGTTTTTTCACACCGGAGACCCCCCCCCCCCCCCCCCCC
>LR132823.1:0-10430 GCA_900634815.1 Paradendryphiella salina | reverse complement strand
ACTAAAAACGAGCTCCTTCGTAGATGCCGCTGTAAGCGCTCAATCGTGTGCACATTCCTCCTTGGAATTGCAAGACGAGTTTTAACTGTTTATTGATTGTTTGATGACTGAGAATGGTGGGATGCAAAGCGCTTTTCTTCGCAAGACTGAGAATGGCGCATGCCATCTAGTCGTTACTTGCATGCAATGTCGCATCGTGCGCCCGCCATTCAGCGACTCCGAGCTGTATGCCGTATTTACTATATCGGTCTCTTGTCAAGCAGAATCGCGTATGAGGTTCGCTTCCCCTTCGCGATGGTGTGCATCCGGGTTACGGAGGATGCAACGCTTCGGATCTTGTGTTAGCGTCCTCTTTGCGCATATATCGGAAGATATCCCTGGGAGGGGGATGGAATTTGAGCAAGCATCCCCTTGGTGCCTGAAACACTTCCATGTCTGAATCTCCTAGGGAATTCTTAAATTCTCCCCAACAGCCAAGCAAGACTGGAATCCCTTGGTGCTAGCCATGGAACTGCAAGACCACCAAGCACTAGATGAGAATGTCGCAAGAGGATTTGTGCCTTGGCGACTTGCTCTGCTTCGTCCTTGTGCGCATTCCACGCACCAATTCGCGTCGACCACGACCCCTCTTCCAGCAGCGGACCATGTTCCAATCCTTTGATAGTATTATATCGCTGTGATACTCGTCTGTCTCCTACATTCCAGAGCCATGCAATGCCATCTCTCTCCCCTTGCCCCTCTCTGCAGCATCGCCGCTGGTGTCCGCCGACCCAGCAAAAGCTTGTTGAATCGGCGGGCGGGGCTTAGCCGCGATATCTAGCTCAGCGAACTTGGGTCGTACTTGAAAGATGTTGACGCGTGCAGCATTGAAGATTTGCTCAGAAGGTGGGATAGCGACGGCGAGGTTGGTGTTTTCTGTAAGGCGGGTGATGAAGAACATGAAACGACCGGTCTTGATTTGCATTTCGGCGAAGTTTGCACTGCCAGCGGGAATGTTGGTGTGTTTACTGGAGTTGTATATTAGTTGAGACAATGGCCGACTCAGAAGCGGGAGTACATACGCCATACTCTGCTTGTGCGTTTTGAGGATGCTTGAGATGCGTTCGAAGCGATCAGTGAAGGGATTGGATTCCTCCGTCTGTCGCGTAACATGAGCTACGGTAAGACAGGTTGTCCGCTCATACAGTATCAATTCCCTTGCATCAATGACCTCGGCAAGCTGTTCTAGCAACGCCTCAATGGTGCCGGCGTTTGGTATTAGATAGTAGATAATCTTGGTCCAGGCTTTGTACAAGCTCTGATCCCAGATACTGGTTGCGAAGAACTCAACCGTGTCCTTGAAACCCTCGCTAGCCTCTCGAATGTACTCTGCGCGCTCGTCAAACATGGTCTGGCGTAGGCGGGCTTGCACGAGATCCATCTTGTGTATGAGACAGAAGACCTTGGCGCTGGGACTGCCTTCGTGGAGGGCGCGGATGATGTTTGAATAGGAAACTACGTCGGCTGCGAACTCGCGTGATTCGATATCGAAGACGAAGATGAGGACGGCGACAGAGCCAAAGACGTGACTTCTAGATTGATTGAGATAATTCTCGACGAAGCCGTCTTGACTGACATGAGTTAACTTAAAGTAGCGAACAAAAATGCGTCTCGTGGTGCTCTTACCCTCCACAGTCCCAGAGATTGAGCATGAGGTTGCCCATGAACTTGATGTTACTGTGCTCGACATCGATGGTCGCGCCTAGCCTACGTACATCCTTCGCAACGTAATTACTAAAGACGATGCTTCTCATTGACGACTTGCCAGCTCCGCTCTTGCCCATTAGCAGCACCTTGCGCTGCTTCTGGCGCTTGACTGAATTCATCTTGATTATATCGCGAGCGGAGCGGAGTCGTGGGTAGGGATGTGAAAACTTCGCGTGGTGCTTGGTGATAAGATGACGTACCGTAAACACGTAGGAATGCGAGTGAGAGACTGCGGGAGCTTTGACACGGCCTGGCAAGCTGCACCTGCCCTCTCCTTGGCAGCGGGGCACTTCCGCCCTCCGCCCTCTTCAGCACGCGCACGTGGGACCTGTAGAGGATCATCCTTGCATCACCCAAAACTGAAACACTCGTCGGAGCCAGGAACGGAATATCCACACACACACACACACACACACCACCCTCCCCCCCAAAAAAGAAGCACGGCCCATGGGTGAAAGTTAACCTCATGCCATTCAGGCTGTATTCGAGTAGCTCCCGAGCATGGATTGGAATTGCCCGTCGCGCATTCGCAAGGCATTGTCTCTCATTTGACGGGCACTGCTGCATAGCTAATTGTCTTTCTAAACAGTAATTCCCCCAAAAGCTCCTTGGCAAACTCGCCCATTATTATAACAAAGAGAACATATAGCTGTTGCATCGCCAGCGCGTTGTGAATGATAACAAGACGTACATGTGGCCCCTACGACGAAGCAAAACATGTGAACAGAAAGTTGTGCCACCAAGTGCGATCGTCAAGATCGTGTATCATAAAATGCCATCCACTGGGCCGCAATTAGAAGGTCCTTGTTGCGACACGGGTGAGGAATGCTCTCAAGATCGGGGGCGTGCTTCCGCTGTTGCACGCCGTCCGCATGGGAATGAAGCGAAAAAAAAAACGCGGGATAATCGAAGAAAGGGGTATCTTAGAAAACAGTGCCGTCCGACAGGATCATAATGGGCGGTTCTTTAGTGTTGGGCCGCGACACTTCAGCAATTTCTCGACCTCCCTGTTGTCGCGAGTCAGTGACGCTCCAATGGTTTTGGTGTCGTGTCAAACTTACCTTCCAACTACCCGCATCGAGCATTTGAGCCAGGCTTAGCTTGGCTGACCCGCTCAAGCCCAACAATTGGTTTACGTCGGTTAGTAGGTCGTCAAGCAGTCCAACAGTGACTGCGCGCCACTCAACAATTACGTCGTCGTCGGCCGTGAACATGGGGACTACCTCCATGCTCGGCTGTCCTGTTTGTTGAGCGTTCCGCTGGTATTGCGCAAGTCCGCGTTTCTGGTCTTCGGGTTTCAGTGTCAGAAGACCCACGTCGATGAATAGGCCACCGTTTCGATATTCCGGGAGTCCGGTCAGCAGCTCAGCGCCAGCAAAGTGTACATGAAGAAGTTTGGTCATGGGCACCATTAGCGAGTAGGTCAGCCATTGAGTAAGCTTGTGGAACGGGACGATGTTCTCCCATGGGTGTGTTGGATGTGATGGCATGACTGAGCAAGGCCATGCGTCGCCCATGGATACGCCGTCGATCTGAGTTCTTGATGCAGGCCAGATTGGCGTCAGACTATCCATAAGAGTATTCCAGAGGGTAGGAAGAGGAATGATGGGAACCGAAGCGGCTTGAGTGGTGGGATGTGAGAGGAGGTAGTCTAGTCATGTTAACGCAAGTCATCCATGGTCGCAGGCGTGGCCTACCAAGCATGTTTCCTGGGCGCGCTTCGAGGCCGAAGACTTCTTGGTTTTGGAGCGCTTCTGCGAGACGAAGTAACAGGCTGGTGCGGCCCTCAAGGCCGTCTATTGGGTTCGAGGCCGACACTTGCAAGCCACGAGCTACTGTCGCCACGTCCAGCTTCTTCAGCCCCGCACTGTCCACCATGTTGGGTTCTTTAGGATCGCTGCTGAATGTGCCTGCTTTGAACATCTCCAGACTGGCGACGGCGAGACCCTCGCTGCGGCGGTAGATTTTGCCAGACTCCTTGCTCTTGTACTGCCACTTAGTTCCAGCGCCTGCATCTAGCAGGACGGAAACAAGGAAAAGATCAAGCAGGCGACGGGTGCGCTCTTGGTTGTCTACGGTGGACGGCCATGACGCCATGAGCTGGTCGATTCGTGGTCGGCCACCCACATCAAAGTGCTGCCATCTGCCGTGGGCTGGGATTGAAGCGTAGTCGGGCGCATAATCGCGCTGGAGTCGGGTTAGAGCAAAGCGTCGAAATGGTATGCTTGCATGGGAGCAATCTTACCTTGATAATGGACACTACAAAGCTCGCGACATCTCCGAATTTGCTCATGTCGACAGTGAAGTGCTTGAGCTGGTTCTTCTTGGCCTTTTCGAGGACCAGCTTGGAGCGCTCGCGCACGGCGTGGATGCTGCGCAGGTAGCCGGCAGGGTCGAGAGATGGATCTGGCGCCTTGGGCAAAGGGACGTCTGGAAAGCTGGTAGGCCGAGAGCCATTTGGAGTGGGTCCAGGAGAGCGCAAGGAGCCATTGGAGCTGTTGGGTTGGCTGCCGTTGGGAGAAACCTGAGGCTTGGAGCTCTTGCGATTGAAGAGACGCATGCTGGCCGCGACGACAAAAAGACGAAATGTGCGGGCAGGAGTCGATTTCTGGCGAGGTTTGCTGGGGAGTAGGAAAGCACGTTCAATTCGGTCGAGGTTGCTCGAAAGACGGCGATCGCTGCGCTTGTTGGCTGGGCGGAACTGCTACCGGGAGATCCCTGGACGAAGAAACCGGAAGCGACTGCGAGGTGGAGCTTGGTATACAAGGGGGAGAGTCCCGCGGGGCTGCAGCCAGCAAATTCGATTTGGGGAGGATGGCCGCGGGTGATGGATGGTCCTGCAAAGTTTGAAAAGTCGTTTGAAGGAGAGAGGCCACAGCCGTGGCAGACGCGTTGCCTCGTGATGAAGAGTAATGTATCTCGTGCAGCACCAGCAGCATAGGCGCTGCCGTCCGAGTGTTGGCCCCTTGGCTCTTCCGCGTCAAATGGACGGCTCAATAGACGGCGCTAGTCGGTAAGCAATAAACCCTCGAGCGTTCCTGAGAAGGGAGAACGCAGACGGGGGGGAAGGGGGGGCCGCTTGCGACTCTACCGCCTGCCACTGACATGCCCTTCTCGAAGCCGCACACACGCTGGCACAACCTGTCTGGCCTGCAGGGTCTCGGCTGCATCGTCGCGTCTATGGATGCAAACACGCAGTCGCTTCCCTGAAGAGCATAGCCACTCGTTCGTGCCTGACCTATGTACCGTTCGCTCTAGGCTCCTCTCCAGTACCGCCGAGTTGAGCGGGACACGCTCCATGCTCGTTGCGGTAAAGCCCACTGCTTCAGTACCTGTATCGGCCGTGCCCCCTTCAGGCTAGAGAGGACTTGCATATATAAAATGCACCTTCGTGTCGTTCGTCACTACCACCCGTTCAGTCTGCCTCTGCGAGCCTGAAAGTGCCCGACGTTACTATTTGATATTTGGCATTCGCCAGACCGTCAACTTGTGCCGCCCCAGTTCTGGCTGCCACGCCTTCGTAATAGTGTTTGCATGAGTCCACATGTCGAGTCATTACCACATCGGGGAGGCGCGGGAGGCACAGCTCTGATACCGTGGCCGCGGGTTTGCGGCTCGGCAAATACGCCATATTATCTGAGCGTCGAGCGTAGTCTGCCCCTCCCGTCCGAGTCGATGCTTGGACTGGCTTTTGTCATCAGGCTAATAAGACTCCCTGTTTGCATAGTCAAACGTTATCCATTCGCACCACCGAACAATCCTTGAACATCTGCCGAAAGCAATCGCCCAAGTCTCCCACTACTCTCGACACTGGCAGCACTAAAGGCTCGCGGCTTCGGGTGCCGTGCCGTCCCTGAGTAATGGCCACCTCCCTCTTTCGGCCCGAGTCAGAGGTCACAGCCACCGAGCCGAATCATATCGATTCGGGGCTGCTCATGAGGAATGCCTTGCAATGCGACGCTCATTTCAGGGGTCGCGCAGTCGGGACAGTCCGCTCACGCCAGGACGTGCTGCGGTCTCCATCTCCGTGGTCGCGGTTCGAAGCACCATCACACTGACCAAATCTTAACCTGACAGCTGTGGATACGGATGCGAACATGGCATTCGTGCGTCCTACCTGCCAGTTGCCCGACTCCTCTTTGAGGCCCATGACCGATTGTTGACCTGTCTGTTTACCCTGTAATCGATATGCTGCAGTGCAAACCTCGGAGGAACTGCTCGCACCAATGCAGTTGCAAGGTACGGACACAAGTACCTGGTTCAGGAACACGCTCCATCTAACTCGGACTGCGAAATTATCCGTGCCTGCGGGGAGCTGCACAGGCGGATCACGCTCCGTCAGCACTTTACCTGTGACATGTCCTGAGGCACTTTTCGGCACTTTTTGCACATGCCATGACGAAAAGCTCCTTTGCCCCATCTAGCAAGACATGTTTTCCGGTAATTGAGCCGCGACCTGTCTTTGCGGAGGAAGGCAAGTTTTTGGCCAAATCACGCCACAATCTTTGCTGCCTCGAACACCAATGCCCAAACGCGTGGGGTGCTATGTCTCGCATATACAAAGTGCCCTGAACGTTGTTGCTTTTGCCGTTCCTCGGATATCGTGGACCCTGCATACGTCACGTGTTGCGGCTGTACCTGTGGCGCAAAGCGAGCAAGCGCGGCCGATCATGTGGCAGCGGTTGATACAGCAAGCCTTGACGTATGATATACCCAACACACAATCATGATATGACTTTCCTTTTGCACCCTCTTTAAAGCATCTTAGATAAACCCACAATTGCAATGGATGACCTGGCTGGCCTTGACTGGTCCCAGCCCACCAAAAAGCCCACCAGCAACACCCCCGGGGCCTTCCCACCCTTCCGCCAAAGCTCCACGCCCCAGCTCTCCGGCCGATCTACCCCCGTCTCTACGCTTTCCGCCCAGCAGTCTGGCGCAGGCGCAAGCCTCAGTGTTAGCCAGCCTTTCAAAGCGCCCTTGAAAGCAGCCACCCCAGGGAACGACAGCTTTGCTGCTCTCGTGTCCTCTAATAAACCAAAAAACTCGACCAACAACCTCTCCCTTCAGGAACGACAGAAGCAGATACAGGAGGAAAAGGCAAGGATAGAGGCTGAGAAGCGCAAGCAGTGGGACACTACGTTTGGAGGTGCTGATTCAAAGCATTGGGACACGCTGGGAAGTAGGAAGAGTACACCGGAGCCTGCGGCATTCGCTGCCCCTCGAGCTTCCAATAATCCCTTCACCAACGCACGCCTATCACAAACCATCAACAAGCCGTTCGCAGGCTTGGATACCAACTCGAGACGACCCGAGGTGTCCTCGCCCAATGAGGCTGACCTACTAGCAGCCTTCAATTCAGCAGCTCCCGTAGACAGCTCCAGCCACTTCCCCGTCCCTTCGCAAGGCAGCAGCCGCAGCACACCCGCATACACCGCCAATGTCTCCCGCGGCAATACACCGTTGCCACAGCCCTCATCCAGCATCAATGTGCTCATGGACGACGATGACGACATGTTCGGCCTCAAGCAAATGGCACAGAAGTCGGCCTCGCCTGCACCCCCACCACTAGCCAATGACGCCGATGACGATATACTGGGCCTGCTGGGAAAACCTGTCTCAGAGTTCTTGCAGAAGGAAGAACCCAAGCCGGTGGTCGACGAGGCACCTTTAGAGACTGGAAGACGTCCTTCTCCAGGTCCCCAGAATGCGCATGACAAGGCTGTTGCTGAACTGGTGGATATGGGATTCCCGGCTGAAAGGTCGGCCATTGCATTAGCTACTACTGAGTCTGGCTTGGACGTGCAGGCTGCGGTAGGATGGCTACTGAACCAGGCACATGCCGATGCGAAGCAGAAGGCACGGTCACAGAGTCGCGATCGATCACGCCATGAACACGAAGACTTTGAAGAACGCCCGAGACGTGGAAACAACAGGAATTCTGGTCGAGAATCATCAAGAGAACCTCGTGCAGGTGGATCCAGGCCAGCTTGGATGCAAGACGATGAAGCACGAAGTCGGTCCGGTCCACGCAGACCAAACGGTCAAGGTCAAGAGAAGGACGTAACACAAATGGCTTCGGACATTGGCAACAACCTATTCAAATCCGCAAACTCTCTCTGGAAGACGGGCCGCAAGCAGGTACAAAAGGCCATGGCAGATTTCCAGCAAGAGGGTGATCCCAATATGCCAAAATGGATGCGAGACGCACAAGCAGCCGAAGCCGCTCCAGGCCCAGGTAAACAGCAAAGAGCAGAGCAGTCAGCAACAGATGAGGCTATGATGTTAGAGGCTGGTGGCCGACCTGCTAAGCCTTCTCGGACGGGCGAAATGCGCCATCAAGCTGAGTCGCTGCCAGTGCGGCAAAGGAGGGAGCAAGAGGTCGGCAGAAGCGGCTACCCTGATCGCATGTCATCCCAATCACCATCCCAAAGACAACAATCTCCAAGTTTGGACAAGCGACCAGCAACACGGTTGACTCGTGAAGAGGTGGAAGGGAAGAGCTCTCAAGCATATATAAGCCCAGCACGTCGGAAAAAGGCCACGTCCCAACCAGAGCCACATGTCGACCTTCCCTCTCCCGAACCAACACCACCAAAGCAATCCACACGTCAGCCGGTATCACCGCAATCCAAGAACCCCTTTCTTCAAGCAACGGCGAGTTCAAAATGTCCAAGTCCAGCGCGCACCCCCACGCCACCTAGGCCGAAAGCCCCTCCACGACAAATACCTCAGGTCTCGCCTTCCGCCCTCAATTCATCCTCAACCGACCGACAAAAGGGATCGGAAGCATTCAAACGTGGAGACTATTCAGCTGCCCATGCGGCCTACTCTTCTGCGCTTGGTCCTCTTCCACAATCGCATCCTGTGACCATCATCGTGCTTTGTAATCGCGCAGTCACAAACATCAAAGTCGGTGACCCGAAAGCAGCAATTGCCGATGCCGACGCTGCACTGGCCATTATTGGAGTATCCAAGGGTGAAGGCGAAAAGATTGCTACAGGCGGCATGGAAGGCGAAAAGGACATGAAAGAATTCTACGGAAAAGCCCTTATGCGGAAAGCCGAAGCCCTTGAGAACATGGAGAAATGGCCAGAAGCTCATGGCGTATGGAAAGAAGCGGTCCAAAATGGTGTCGGTGGCGCCATCTCCATGTCAGGTCGCAACCGTTGCGAAAAAGCCGCCAACGGCAACAATAAGCCTGCAGCTGCAAAACGCCCTCTTCCAGCCCGTAAACCAGCTCCCCAATCATCAGCCATGTCCGATCTTGGTGTTACTAGTCCTGAAAACGATTCAGAAGCCGTAAAACGCATGAAAGCCGCTAACGCAGCGGCTGAGCGCGCAGACGACGAGAAATTTGCTCTTACTGATCAAGTCGACGCCAAACTCATCGCTTGGAAGGGCACCAAATCAGACAACCTACGCGCCTTACTCGGCAGTTTGGATAAAGTTCTTTGGGAGGATGCTGGGTGGAAGAAAGTCAACATGGGTGATTTGGTCATGCCAAATAAAGTCAAGATTATTTATATGAAGGCTATTGCTAAGGTTCATCCTGACAAGGTATGTTCCGGTTCTTTTTTTTCTCCGTCCATCCAATTATCATGAGGGGTGTGGGTGTGAACATATCACTAATGTGCCTGCGCAAAACAGATTTCTCAAGACGCGACGACTGAGCAGAAGATGATTAGTGCAGCTGTCTTTGCTACATTGAATGAAGCTTGGGATAAGTTCAAGGCAGACAATAATCTGTAGTTTCTTTCCAGGCATCTACTGGCAAGATAGGGGAACCCTCTTTTTGTTCGTTCGTTTCCGACGGCTAAATTTACTGCGTCTTGGCTGGGGCTTCGCCAATCATTCCAATATCTCTTGACAGCTATAAGTGATGGTGATAGTGGTGGTGATGAAATCAAGACTACGATCTATCTATCCATCTTTACACATATTTCCTCCCCTCTCTATAACCTTTTATTACCGATATTCCTATTTTATATCTTCTCTCTCTGTCTCTCTATTTTCTACCTTTACTCTTATTAGGCTATCAAGCCTATTAAGCCTATCCTGTGCGCTCTGATCTATGTCTATCAAAGGAGAGAGAGCAAGAGAGATTGATAGAGGACTAGTAGAATAATAGTAAGTTAGGTAAGTAGAGGAGACGGGAGAAGATTAGCATCACCTATGTTTATGGATGTAAGTTTATTTTATCGTCTTTGCTCTGCGTCTCGCAGATATATTTAGTGAGTACTACTACTATTGTTTTTAGTATTGTTGTGTTGTTCGATTATTCTATCTCTATATACATCCTGTTCACAGAACCGTAGCTTCGCCGTGGGATCGTAGTCAAGTCATGCTTTAAATACATAATTATCCACAAGATTGATTATAAGAATTTGTCCAAAGTGCAACTTTCTCTCTTGGCCCTACACAATACTTCACCACTGTGCTCTCTACTCGCGCTATCATCTAATGTAGCACAGTGATCGCGGAATCGTCGCACCTATCGTACCTGTCGTACACATTACGAACGGCACCATGATCATAATCACACGTTCTAGCCCGTGGCATCCACTCCGCAAACTAGATTAAACTTTTAAACCATTCTCTCCGCAGTGCTTTGCACGAGGCCAGAACACGACAGCGGTAGAAGCCGCTTTGCGATTACTAATTTTCCCCCGCGTGTTTAGGTT
>LR132822.1:0-11701 GCA_900634815.1 Paradendryphiella salina | reverse complement strand
ATAGAGAAGTATCGCCGAACCCTGTGTAACAACAATCTCTCTCGGCGCTGGACTTCCGCATTCCAGTGTTACATAATCGGTTTCCATCATCCGAGCCTTTTCTCACTCCGTCAGAAAACTCACAAGTTGGCATGGCGTGGCGCAAGGGTAGTCCAACCCATGGCAAATGTTTCTGTCGTTATAGGTACGAGAATGGAGGTTATAGGGGATTGTTGGCAATAGCCGGGGTCGAAACAGTCGTAGTGGATAATGTTGTAATCGTCAGCGGTAATGTCGACTGTGGTATGATGACTACGGTTTTGGCCGACGTTTCTGGTGTATAGAAATCGCTTAGAGGAGCAGGGACAATAATGGACAAAGTATGGACGGCAATGTCCTGGACCTGGTCATTTTTTCTTGGGTTGCACTTCTTCATGTCCGAACCAGGATTTTGGATTCGAATCTCAGATTTCGATTGTCCCCTCTTCTCCCATTCAGCATCTGCGCACATTTTAATGCTGGGGAACCAGGGATGTTGGAAAATTACGCGCCTGTGCCATGAATTCCGCTTTGCGAGAGTAGGTTGCGATTCACGAAGTCTCGGTGTTACGGTGGTTGGGACAGTAATGGCTTCCGTGACTGTAGCGGAAGCAGGCATCTCGCCACAGTCAATGGCATTGGCTGGCCCGGAACGACACTCAAATTTCTGCTTGTTTGTGTAGCTTTTGGCGTAACATTCGTAACAGAGGAGACCCCTAGTCCAAGGGTGCAACATCCAAACACCTTTTCGAGGACCCTTCCACTTGCCTCGGGCCACGAGTTCTTGCGAATCTTGGTCGGTTTCTTCGTCAGCCTCTTGATCGGTGGGTTCGTCATCCACGTATGAGGGAGCTGTAGCAAGAGACAGGCCATCGCGGAGCGTGATGGTCTTCATGGATGGGTTGGCTGGGGGAGCGGAGTCATTCTGAGAAGACCATGTTGCCCTCGTTCCAAATTCTTTTCCAACAATCTCCGTGCTGCAGTTGAAAGACACCGAGAGAATGGGATACTCGGTTGCTGGGATGCAATGCATAAGGGATTCGGGAAGATGTCTCGATTCATCTCGGGAGTCATTGAGGCATCCGTATTGGCTGAATGTGTAGATTTCGCAATGCATCGGGCCCTGATTCACGTCATGGACCCACGTTACGTGTTTGTGTGCCGCGGGTATAACGCTCCAGGCGCCACCGGTGATGTGCATGCACTTCTCGTGCTTGACGTCGATGTTGCCGCCCGCGGGCGGCCCATTGCAGTCATTAGTAGCAAAGGCATACAGACGTAGCTGGTCGGATTTGGTGGTACGGGCAAGCGATGTGAAGAGTGTGAGTACCGCATACAGGATGAGGAGGATAGACCGAGTCATGGTTGAGAAGGGTTCGTAATCTGCAAGGTGTAGGGTCAGCAGAGGATGTCGAGTGGTGAAAGGGTAGCAAGACAACTACATACCAACTAAGTAGTAGAGTGTTTTGGACACAGCAAACGTTGTAGTTGTCTGGCTGGGTGGATTGAAGAAGAATCAGAGGATTAAGAGGGAAGAGGGACTTTATATAGGCGAGGAAGACCAGCTGGACCCTTGACTCCCCTTTGCAATAGAAGAAGATAAGAGGTGCGCGACGAGAAAGTTCCGTGGTAGGGTACCAGCCTATGGGAGTGTGCAGTAAAAAGTGATGCAGTGGACTCGACGGGAGACGCCGCGCCGCGCAACGCAACCAACAGAACAGATAATAGCAGTACCTGCCATAACGCGCTTTTAACCTCAGCACAACCAGATGTACGATGCCCTAACCACCATATGCGTATCCAACGCCTGAACGCCCGTCTAGCAAGCTCAACTCCCCACTCTCAACTACAAGATACGTGCCACCTACCACTCACCCCATTCGTCGTCCTTCTTCGCTCCTCCGCTCATTCCACCTCCAGCACCACCCTTCTTCATAGCGCTTGTGCCGATGCCACTGGGCTTCTTCCTCTCCATGGCCGCGCTAGCCCTGGTCTCGCCAGCAGTAGCAAATTCATCCCAAAAGTCCTGCTTGTCCTTGGATAGACCTTTGGGTGCTGCACCAAAGCTTTCCCAAAAGTCTTTACGTTCGGGCTCGGGGGCACCGCGACGTGCGGTAGATGACGAGGATTCGTCTCCTTCGACAAAGCGGTTGAACTGCGTGTTGGCATTTGCGACGCCCGATTGGAAAGTCTGGCCTAGGGTGCCGGCGGTGTTGCGGGCTTGAGAGGCGATGTCTGCTTCAGCGAGCTGAGAGTATGTCAGTCGTAGTGCATCATATAAGACCATTTCAATCAGCATACCTTGGCCATTCCTGGCTTCACCCAGCCCTCATAACCTGTCTTGCCCACCTTGCTCACACTGGCGCCCAGCCAACCGAAGCCTTTGGTAAGTGCAGCAACAGGGTCCTTTTGGAAGTCGTCCAGCGCAGGGGGTGCACCAGGTTCTTCGTCCTTCTTCCACGCATCCGGCTCGCTGCCAAAGCCACCGTATTTCCCTCCCTGGTTCGGCGCAACACCGTCTGGCCTGTTGGCGTTCTCTTGGCCCATCTTCGCAAAGTAGGCTTCGTTCTTCGATTTCTGTGACATGGCGTTCGTGCCGAGGGCGGGTGATCCGCTGCGCTGGAAAGCTGCGTCGTTACCGCGTGTCTTTCCCAAAGGTGTCTGGCTTCTGCTCCCTGCTGCGCTGGCCCGTCCGCTCAACGGCGCACCCATAGCAGCCGGAGATGCATTATCCTTCTTGGGTGGCCGCTTGGGCAGATTGCTCTTGTCAAACTCTCTGTCCTCAACCTTGCAGCTAAGCCTCTCTTTCCACTCGTCGCCTGCCTCTGAATCGTACCGCTCCTGTATGGATGATGCCTCGAACGTCCGTCCTTCTTTCGTGTTCGACTCGTGGGCGTTGAAGAAGTCTTGGAAGGGCTTGTTTCCACCGGCAGCCATGCGCACGAGTTCTGAGCCCTTGAAAGCGTCCATGGTGATGCTGCGGATGAAGGAGATGTGGACACCTAGACCGCGATGCACCCCGGAGCAGGAGAGACACATGAAGATACCAAGCTTGGGCGATGCCTAGTTCAGTGCTTATCAGTATGTGCAGTCCCTGCTCGCATACTCGGCTGGAGGCATGGCAGATGGTTGCGTACCCATTGCGGACTGGGCGCATTGCAGTCGACACACTTGTTGTTGTCATTCGTCTTCTGGATTTCCAGCAACTGTAGGTGAAGTTGATTAGCCTCTGAAAAATTCAAGTTCAACCCTCAAGCTAGCTGTGATATATGCCTTCTTCTCCGCAGTTGACCCCTAGCACCCCACATCTACACAATGGGCGAATAACCACCGTACCTTGCTCCGCGTTTCCGGATCCACTTCCCACATTTTACTCATGATGGGCGACTCTTCAGGCTATGCGACCGTGCGAATGGAGGAGTTGAAAAGATCGGTTGTGATATTGAAGGGTAGTGTCTTGATCGTGGGTCGCGTTGCGGTCGAGATTCAAGGCATGTGTGGGCCCAAGTGGGAACGCGTGGCGCGTGTGCAGTTGAGCCTCAACCCGCAATGCACCGCCACATACAGGGATGGTCAGCATTCAGGAAATGCGGCCCGCATCAGGTCTTCACGTCTCTGTCCCTGTCCCAGTCCTGGTCAAAGACAAGGTATCTATTATCGAAATTCCCTTGCTCCCACATGCATTATCGTTACTCAAAAAAACAGCAAAGTCTCAAATGTTGCAACTACCGCTCTATCCGATCACCACCACGACCCTTTAGCCAAATTCCGTGGCGATCCACCCACTGAACCCAGACCCAGCCTTCCTCCTCATCGTCCAATGCCACTAGATCATCGTCCGTGACTTGCTCCGCGACAGAAAAGTCGCCTGGCTGTGGCAAGAATTCAACACCAGCTTCGGCGAATGCGACTTGCATAGCTTTGACCTTGGTTTGACAGGTGAAAGTCCCCTGTAACGGGCTCCAGTCAACAACCTTTAGGATTCGTAAGTCGGGAAGCATGGCCCTGATGGATGGTGCAATCGCATGCAATGCGTTGATAAACTCAGTCGAGGGCTTCAGATCATCCTCGTTGGGACAATTGGCTATGAGATGTAGGCGGGTAAGGCATTTAGGCAGCTGTTGCAAGAGGTTCGATAACGATGTGACTGTCGTTTTCCAAAGATAAAAGTCACACATCATCGTGAGATCGAGCAAGAGAAGATCCAAGTGCTCGAGCTTAGACAGATCCTTGAGTACTTTTGGGTCACGTGACACCCTGGCGTCTCTCAGAGACAGAGATGCGAGTGATGCTTGATGGTGTGCCATAGCATGCAACAGGGCTGGTAGAGGTACGTGGTTTTCGCGTCGAGAATAGTCCGTAAGCCCGAACTCAAATTGTTTGAGGCCGTGAAATAATTCCAACAAACGAATAACATCGGCTGTGTCGGTACTACAATTGGGTAGATGGAAATGTTCGACGCGTGAGCCTTCTCTCTGTAGTCTTTCGAACGATTCATTGTTATTATGCCATTCA
This sequence comes from Paradendryphiella salina, assembly GCA_900634815.1. Classification (NCBI taxonomy): domain Eukaryota; kingdom Fungi; phylum Ascomycota; class Dothideomycetes; order Pleosporales; family Pleosporaceae; genus Paradendryphiella; species Paradendryphiella salina. Next base: position 7,168 of record LR132822.1, on the reverse strand, counting down.
TACGGTACACCAGCCAAGATCCTGTTTCGATTGATTCTGACAAGATCCAAGGTCAAACTTCGGAGGGACGGAAGCAAGAACAATGACACAACGTTTTGAATACGCATTGGACCGGTTATGCATGCGATATGGAGATTGTTCAGGATTTGAGGATTTGGCACCTGCCTGAACCAAATTGCGTGATAATTCCACTTGGTTGGGATAGTAACGCTGATAGTGTGCACCTGGGGCGTGAAAGATAGGAAGAAACTCAAGCAACAGTCTGACCCAAGACTGCTCAACTGCTCATTCACGCCGTTTATATCGTCAGTCATCCAGCGTTGAGATATTCATGATGTTACGACGTTCCATTCGGGTCAAATCTCCAGGCAACTCAAAAACATCGCTAGTGACCAGAGTATTGCGGATCTGTCCGCAATCCTAATCCACAGTTTTGACGCATCGTGCAAGGGCAGACAAGGATGCAAGTGTACGGATAAACAGCGCGGGTCTCCATGGCTTAGGGAAAAAGTGCTGTACATGACCTTCCTTGTGAGACTATGGAAGCGTCTGTTAACGAGGCTAAGCGCTCGGATACCTTTAAACGCTTCAACATGTACTTGATCGATGATTTCAAGCAACAGTTCGTCGGGAAGGGCTTCCATGGCGTTGTGAATCGCGTAAGAGCTCGACATGTTGACTGTTGACAAGGAGGCGGGTACCCTTGGATGGCACCAAAAACTCCGACAGAAAGGGTGTGTTGTCGATAGGGATGTATGCCTAGGGAGTATGCAGTTCTCTTGCTCGGGAATGCGACGTGCGCCATAGCACGGAACGTCAGGTATGGAGGGGACAAAGAGGGGTCTTGACGTTTGCACTCGCCAGCGTCTTGGCAAATCCTACACAAAGCAACACGATCATGACACCCAATGGGATTTATGCGGATTGCGATGAAGTTGTCAACGTAAAAATACAAGGTTTATATAACCAGCAGTTGAATGGTGGTAATAGCATTGAATTGCAGAATGGTGATGCAGCTACGTGGTACTTGCGTCCGCGCAACTGTCCCAACTCTTCCAATTGATCTATAGCAAATTTCATACCTCTCTCCGCCTCCCCAAGTGCCATTAGGGTTTGGCTTGTGTGTCTTATGTGGTGTTGCTAAAAAGACCCTTTTATATCATCGTCCGCAGACTAAACCAGTATGTACATTGCCGTATAACGAAAATCAAGCCAAAAAAGAAGGATATGGTACACAGGCTGTAGAGCCTTGAGGATGTGTCAAAATCAGACAGACCAGATTTAGTGCAGTCTTCTAACGCCAGGGCCCCAAGAGATGGTAGATTGGGCGACTGCACTTATATCGCTGCTTAAACATTACGCTTGGACTAGTATGGATGTGGTGTCCCTGTATGATCGTGAGTCGTAACACAACTACTGACATCCAACCCCTTGGGTTAGCGTCGAATTTTCATTGCAGTCCTTTGAGCGCTTTGCGGGGTGACAGAGCCGGGTCTCAGGTTTAGCTCACAATTATCATTAAGCAAACTGCATTGCTTAAGGATCGGGATTCCGTACGTTTAATTGACGACCGTAATCCCGACTGTCGTCAATGCTACCCAAACTTTCTCGACTTTGGTTGGAACCATGGAAGGTGAGAACGGCGGTCGGGTTGAGTCGAGAGTCGACTAGGATCGGTTGACTTAATCGGCGAGTAGATGGGGTAACGGGGGTTATCGAGTCGTCGTCATGTCGGCTGCGCTGCGAACCGAAAGTAGTAACGAGCGGTGTGGGTGTCTTTTCGCTACGTCCAAGCAGACCAGATCTGCTCATAGTGCTCACGTTCCGAGTGATACCAGAGGGATCATGTCCGTCTTGCTGTTGTTGTCGCCTCTTCTTCCATAAGAAGAAGAAAACGCCACCGACGATAGCCACCAGGCCAATCACACCGCCAGCGACACCGCCGGCAATGGCGCCTACGTTGGACTTCTCTTCGGGCTCCTCGGTTGCAGAGGCTGGCGACGTGGGCGTTATGACGACTGTACGGGTGATGATATTACCACTCTCAGTAACAACGGTGGGCATTGTAACGGGTTGCTCGGTCGCGGAAGGTGAGTCTTCGGTCTCGGACGCTTTAGTGGACGACGACTTCTCCTTCTCGCTCTCGCTCGTGCTCTGCATGATAGATTAGCAGGTGTGACGCATTGGAGTCGAATTGAAATACAGTCGTAGTAGTAGTAGTAGAAGAAGAAGAAGATGACGATGAAGGAGAAGGCGGCTTCGCAGTAACCGTTGAGTAGACGGTTTCTGGATTTTGCGTCAAGATACTCGTAACCACTTGTGGTGGAGGCGGAGCAGACTATCAGGAAGTCAAACAACGATAGCATAAAAAGTGCGCGCATTGCCAAAAGACTGCCTTCAAGTAGGTTGGGGCACAAAGTAGGACAAGGAGAAAATCGGAAGAAGAGTGAGAAAAGAGGTACTAACAGTAGGTGCTTGCGTGGTCTTGGGCTCCATCTTGGATGTAGCTGCTGTCGAGGTGGGTTCCGAGCCTCCTCTAGTACCTGATGGCTGGCCGTCCATTTCAACGTAGATGAAAAGGTCCTTGTCTTTGTTGCCACATTTCTCATCGGGAAAGCCGGGGCAGTCTACTAGGCAGTCGCTCGAGGATGTCGTATCTCCGGGAACATAATTTGAGCACCAACACTCGGTGTATTGTATTACGGCAAATGCCCATGAGCCTCCTTCTTGTTTGCAATGATTAGTGCAGTTGCCGTTGGATTGATATGGCCAGTTGTCTGGAGCGGTTAGATGCGGAACGGCGCGCGAGGCAGGAGGGAAGACTTACATTGCGTATCTTGCTCGCCGGTGTTGAGGGAGGAGCAGTATGAGTATTGCCAGTCTGCAGCGCGCGCAGACTGTGCGGAGAGCAAGATTGTGAGAAAGGCGCCGAGGCCGAACAGCGAGGACAAGAGTTTGTTCTCCATGGTGAGAAAGAAAGGTAGTGGTGAACTGCGGGAGAGATATGGTGTGGGAGGGGTAGGCGCGGTCGAGAAGCTTGAGAGCTCGCGTGAGTCTCGGTGTGTTGCTCGGCAGTGAATGGACGGCTGGGCCAACGCGCTTCACCCCGACCAAGACTTGGAAGAGCGATTGAACGCCTCCGTCGTCGTGAGCGCGCGAAGAGAGAAGGGGGGGGGGGATGAGAGTTGGTAAGGTCGGCGAGATGTAGCAAGCGGGGCTGATGGGTGGATGTGATGTGAGGTGGTATGAGGGCTTGTCGGTTGCTGGCTGGGAGGGGAAGGGGGGTGCTCGAAGCAGTTAGGGTGGCGATGTCCTGGAGGACGAGTGCGTGCTGTTCACTCAACCTATCGTCAGCATTGCTGCCCGCTGATGGATTGTCTGACGGGTGTCGCCAGTTGCACAGCTGGTTGCGGATAAGGGAAAAAGGCCGGACAAGGCCTCTGTTGAGGATGGAGCTGGTGGAGCTGCAGACTTACGAGCGCTAACTCAACAGCGAGGTCTGTGCTGGTGGATGGAACGCTATCCAGGTACTGATCCCTCCCGCTTTGGCCTTTAGTTCCTCCGCCTCTTCCGCACTATACACCCAGGCTGACTCGAGCAGCGGTGCTCCCTGCTTATGCCAACTGTGGGATCTGGGATGGCCGAGTGGGCGTGCTGTTCCTGGCGTCGTCGGTCGTCGAGGAAAGGCGCCGTGGCTGGTAGTCGTGGCTACTTGTAAAGCCCTTCAGGTCCTCTCACCGTCATGACGTACTCAACACTGGCTGATCCTCCTCGCTTCCTCGGCTCACAATCGCTAGATCTCAAACGGGATACAAAAGCGGTGGTCAAGGGTGTGTGATTCGCAGAAGCCTCTCGCTTTTGTCGCTGTCTTCCCGCGTCCAGTGCTACCACCACGGACCCTTTTCCAGAAATGAAATATCTAACGAACGGCTTCTGGTATACGCACCAGAAAAACGAAGGCGAGGGTCAGTTACGACAACGAGTGTATGAAGAAACAAGGGAGAAGGTAGAATGGTTGGGTCTTGCACGGCGCGGGACTCGCAGCGTGTTTTGTCCTGTTGCGATGCGTGCTGATCACCTGGCACGGGGCAGAATTAGCACCGTCGTGGCGTTGGGATGCGAGCCTCCCTAAGCTTGCCAACCAACCAGCGCCATTGACGGCCCTCGCAGCAAACATCATAAGCAGGTGCCCGCGGTACACATGTACATACATGAGCGGGCCTGTCTATTGCAGCCTGCCGTAATGCTCAAGCCTTCATTTGCACATCAAGGGCTGCGGCCGTCACCTTGTCCTGTCTCGTACAGTCGCACCCGCGCCCTCTGCGCAGACTTCCCAAAAATCAAGTGCCCTTTTGCATCACTCGTTATCAAAACCAGCATGAGCCCACCGTCCCACTATCGTAGGGTGCTTGGGCCGTTGACACTCAAGCAACGGCGTCAAGCCTCGCTTCCTCACCACTCACACCACCATAGAGAGGGCACGGCTACGCGCCCGTTTCAAGACTGCCATTGAAATGTGCCAGTCAACGGCATCTCCGATACCCGGCATCCAGTCTCTGCTTCTTCGTCTTCTTCTTCATCATCATCATCATCATCATCATCATCATCACCATCACCATCATCATCGTCATCGTCAACAACAACATGAAAGCTCATTTACATCGGAATCGCAGTATCCTATCTTTCTTATTTCTCCTACCTCTCCCCCTGAAGCCCTACCAGACCCGACCGGGCAGACTCACGACCGTGTCTCATAATCGTGCTTGCGCTGCCGGCTACCTGGCCTACCAAAGTGTTTGCCGGCCAAGCCACCGCAATGCACCACCCATACGCATCTTGAGCACTATGCCTCTTTCACCCCGAGCCTTGCGCCGCCATGCCCAATATAGTCCCGCCACGGCACGTGCAGATCCTCTCCTGAAGCGTTATGACGTGTGCCCTGCTTTTTCCCGACTCCTGACTCGCCTTCCTTCAGGCGTAGCGAGCCATCGTATTGCGCTAGGCCGTAATTAGAGCACCAGTATCGATAGCGCGATCGACAGGGGAACTAGGGAAGCGCCACGCGCTTGTAGAAACTATGGAGCCTAAGAAGGGATAGGAGATGAGGATGGTCAATCCTGGGATATGGACTGGCAGAATTTGAAAGCCACTGCCGTCATCAAGTCGCTGGTGAGACTGCTACGGAGTGCTCGGTTGTCTTTACATCCGCGTGGATGCCATGTGCTGGCATGTGGGGGACGATGGACCTCGGACTAGAGGGATCTCACAGACGAGGATCCGATTCCTGCATATTTGGTTGAGAATGGGAGACCTAGCAACCGCGGGGCTGGTGAACAACAGGCAAAAGAGATACGAACACACGTGTAAAACCTCCGGAACGGGGCAACAGGTCGCGAACGACGACCACCAGGTTCTTTCACCGCTTTCCATTTTGCTCAGCATGTGACGTGGCTAAATAGCAGTCGCCAGCTAAGTAATTGAGATGTAATCTGTTGAGCAAGCAAGAAAGGTAAGAAAAGAAATGAGCCGGCAGATGTTGAGAAGAATATGGATTTGTCTCGCTAACGCCTGTCGTGTACAGAACAACGTCGTCCTAAAAGCAGTAAGTGATAGGAGAGTCCGAAACAAAAAAAAATACACCAGTCGCCATTCTCTTCCGTTCCACCACAAACCATGCATGTTTACCAATCGCCCTCAGGTATTTAATAGATGCACCTTACGCTCTCTCTTTCACCGCCACAGTATCCCGTCGAGGATCTAAGCACCGTCGCCCCATAGTCCAACGACCTGCATGGCAAATGCCAGGCCTGCCAGACCCGTCTTGACCCTCTCAGTCCTTTGTCTCCTCTCCACCACCTCTCTTACTAACTCGCCATTGACCTCTTCGCCCTGCGCTTCTAGTTCCATGACTTGCCTCTTCTCGTCGGCGCCCTCCATGGCGTCAACAGCGTAGTCAACACCTGGACCAGAGATGAAAGCGAAGATGGATGTGTAGAGGAGATACGGGTGGCGGAACCGTCGTGGTGACAGGAGGTACGCGGAGAATAAGGTAAACGTTGTGATGTGGCGCAGATACGAGGATAGCCATGAGGATTGCTTAGATAGATAGGCCAGGGATGTTCGAGCGTTTGTGGCAGTGGGGAGGGCGAGGAGAGCGGGGAGTGCAGTTGTGGATAGGGTTGCTGAGACGCCCTTAATGATTGTCAGCACAGAGTCCTTTCAGTAGGTCTAACTTGGGTCTCCAAGGCCAGGCCAGGACCATGGCGGGCGGGCTGGTTCCACATACCGTTGCGATTCCTAGGCTGATTGTGCCGACGAATTTACATATTGAGACGGTTTGCCCCGCCATTGTGGTAATTTGTAGACGTTTGTAACGCTGTCGAGCTGGGATGTGGCGCAGGGAACTATGTACTGTTCGAGTCGCTATCAGTTGGTGACGATGATTTGGCGTTGCAGATTGCGGAGTTGGCGCGGAAATGGCCCGGCGCGGTCCGAGCTCCCTCATCCTACCCTACCACACCAAATGCGGAGACGAGCACATGTGAAGCGCGCCCTGCGGTGCTACAAGACTAGACAATCCGCCATCATGTTGGATTACAATCAGCCTGCTAGCTGTACGCTGGCCCCAGCAATCGTTTGAGCCACAAGCATATACGCGTCGCCGGATATGGCTCGCCTGAGTTGCTTTTCCCGCAGTGCCCAGGTAATCGCTCAACTCGTACCTCGGCTTTCATCGTCGCCAACGCGTAGCCTGTCCTCAGTCGGCCGGTGCGGCCGTAACTTCCACTCGACGTGAGCTGCACCCATATACGGTCCAACTTCCTGCCTCCGCATGCAGACCCCTTCCTTGATTCCAACATCGATCGCGTATATCTATTCATCGCCTTTTCGCCTTCCGCTTACACGTCCACCTTGGTGCTAAAAGCCTACAATCCGACCATAGCAAGAACAACCTTCCGGCTTGGAAGACACCGCGAACCATGCCTATGGAACGATATCAGTTTATGAGCAATGTCTGGAAGGATGGCATCTTTGGTACGTTACCTTTCTCTATGATAACACGTTTGGCTACCACAGTCTACATCCCAGCTCGCCCCCCCCCCCCCCCCCCCCCCCCCCCCCCCCCTCCCCCCCCCCCCCCTCCAAACAAAACAAACAAACATCTCCC
>LR132821.1:0-10465 GCA_900634815.1 Paradendryphiella salina | reverse complement strand
TTCCCCCCCCCCCCACGTCTGTCCGGAAAAGGTTCCCATCTGCCATTTGCGTATGCTGATTGGTCTCTCAGCAACGTTTGAGAACGAAACAATTTAGCAATCGCCGTGTAATAATGATGCAACAGCTTTACGCGTTTGGCTCCCACCACGCCGACAACATCAACAACAACGTCAACAACCAGACCAACATCCGCGACCGTGCCCTTGCTTCCCGCACCAATCCCTTTCTGCGCGCGAATTCCGTAAGAGTACTCTGGGCATCGTGGTGTGATGTAGTGGTAGGGTATTGCGATGGCCTGGGATCATGGCATTTAAGATACACGGGCACGGGCCTTAGCTCTGCCCAAAAGGAGCATGTTTGCAACGCGAGCGAGCTGAAAAGCGCCCTCAGTGATGGAGGTGACAACGGGCTGACGGCCGTCACGTTCTTCGGCGATACCATGCACCATGGTCTGAGAGGCTATGTGCTGACCAAGACAAGGGGTGGTGGTACTACTACCCGGAACTCCGAACACCAGACCGTTGTACTATTTGCCACGGATTCCGAGCTAGAAGATGGCGTTCCGCTTGTGCAAACGTACCCAGTGCATGGCGATTGGCCGACAATCGCTGATATCAAGATGCTAAGCGATGATAGTCTCTTGCTCGGCTTGAAGAAGCTGCTGGGAGTAGCCCACAACGGCGCAAGCAAAGCGCCCATGGCCCATGTGAAAAACCTGTCACAATTGCGCGACCAACTCTCTTCCCCACGCTCTGTGCCTGAGCGTCTCCGAAACTTGTTACACATTTCATGTGACTTGCGCGATACGTCAACGTGGGCCAGCAACGCCACCACCACCACCATGGTAGACGCTGACAAGCATGTGTGGACGTGGAGCAGCGACGCTAGATACCAGCGGTGCCTGGGCCGGCCATACGACGCCGAATCGGAGCTTGGTGCCGTACTCTATCTTTCCGAAACGCACGTCACAAAGGTAGTCTCAGGTGGGTACATGAGCGCCGCGCTGAGCTCCGACGGTGAGCTGTTCCTGTGGGGTCAGGCATGTCCTGGGTCGACGGGAGAACTAAGCGTGCTGCGCGGACTACTGGCGCATGGAGATGAGCCAACGACGGGAATCACCGTCGATGGCGAGCAAGATGAGTTCGTAAAGTGTCTAGTGGTGTACATTGATGGGAAGGAGGCTCGCGTATATGATGTCGCGATTGGACATGGACATGTTCTGGTAGCAGCAGAAACTGGAGCCGAACCAGCAAAAACGCGAGCGGTGTTTGCCGCTGGGGATAATGCAAGGGGACAGTTGGGCGTGACGGAAAAAGGGTTTCACCCGGAGTTTAATGAGGTGGTAGCTTTGCGGGGCAAGCGCATTGCTCAGTTGTCGGCGGCTGGCTGGTCCAGCTTTGCCATAACACTTGAAGAGCGAGAGAGAGAGAGTATCAGGAGCTATGAAGAAAAATGTCTGGCCAGGTCTACAAGACTATACATGTCGACATGAGAAGAAATAATGCGCCATATGTGCTCAGTCTTGGGCAAGGAAGGAGACCTGTCAGACAGTATTCGTCCCATCACCACATAGGCAGCCAAAACCAGCAGGTGAACTCCCACGACTGTACGTCCGATTCTTCAAACGGCTTGCCGGACCTTGCTCCACATGGAATGTTGTGCCCCACGATTCAAATGGTCCGTCGTGGGAATGTGCTGGTAATCGCGGGAAATGCTCACCTCTCTGGACAGCGATAATCGTCGTCACCGTTATCGAGCCGCTTCTGCTCTGATCCTGCTGCGGGACATGGATACTTTGCGAAGTAGGTAAACCGTTCGTATTCCCCGAGCCCTCTGTACTTTTTGAGCTTTGCGTAGTCTTCGCGCCCACCGTATTCCTTGGACCCTGCCTATTCTTCGGGGCGGACTTGGACATACGGGTGCTGAGGCGGATAAGTCTGTATGGGAGGAGCATGTCGAAGAGAGGACGCAAAAGCAGACAGCATGTGACGGTGATCCCAGTGCTTATCCGGGCAATTGCCCATATCAGTGTGGAATCTACACCGTAGGTGACGTCGTTTCGAAACACAATATCGACAATCAACAGGATTCGGAGGGCGCCAATCACAATATTGCCATTGTCCTGTTAGCCGTGCATGCAGTCTACAGTGTTTTGCGTTTGGTTGCTCGCACAACAATCCGAAACCAAACAGTGCCGAGACTGCTAGCTTGTGGGAGGTGCGAAGCCTGAGATTCCAAACCACGCGATGAGGCAGTCACCAGATGAGACCGTCCAGGGTGATGCCCAGTATTCCTAGCGACAACACAAAGGGTTTCCATCGGAAACAGTAACGCGGATCTTCGAACGGTATTGTGTAATTGTATTTGATGGGGCGGCAGTGAAGAAATGTGACAAGGATGGAGGTGAGAGCTATAAGCATTGCCGCAAGGATGCAAATCTGCGCTACTCAGGTCAATAAATCAGTCGTTCGCGTAGCAAAGAGATGGGGTAGATGAGTCAGTAACAATGTATCTGAGCTTGGAGCGATTCTTGAAGTACAAAGTTCGTATAAAAAAGATCAAGATTGAGCATCGAGTCAGGTTCAAGCTGATAGTCATTGGTATGCGAGAAAGCCAGAGAACCTGTATGCGTGAGTTCTGAGGGTGAGTAAAAGGCTCTGTCCCTACCAAGAGACTTTGCTTGATGTCGTCCTTGTTGGCTGCGGGTATGTGCAGGCGGACAGGACTAGCAGCCATCGCTTCCTTGCGTCAACAAAGCTTGAAAGTCTGTAGGCATAAGGGGTGACGTGCACACTACGAGCATAGCCACTACAACGTATTGGAATAGCTGGCGCCCATGTCAACAAGTCAGGCATCTGCAGTGGGATGCTAGGGGCCATTCAAGGGCTAGGACCAGGAGGGTATCGTCAATAGTCCATGGCAGGAGCTTCAAGCGCTTCGCAAGGCACCGCGCGATAAGACATAGCAGCGGTGATAACGAGAGAAAAACAAGGCCGACGATGAATTCAGCAGATGGCATTGATGGTTCGGATGAATAGCGGGGCGAAGATGGAAGAGCGGGGTGCTGGAGCGCTATGGGACAGCCGTGCGCATAGCAGGAAGCGGAGGTAGCAGTAGCCGCAATGGTGATTACGTCTCAGGATGATGGTGCTCTGAAAGGCGATGATGGAATAGTTGCGCCGAAGCCGGAGTTCCGTGACAGTCGCAAAAGCTTCTGCGATGCTGCTGCCTCTGGATGATGGTGAAACACATGGGCGACTTGTCAGCGGAAGTCGTCGCCGGTCAGAAGTGAGGCAGTCCGGGAAGCTACCGGCTGGCAAGCCAACTCTGGTACAAGGATCATGGAGGAGGCTTTTCTTGGTAAGTTGACAGGTACTACAAAGTTGCGGCATGATGTCAAGAGTGAAAAATTGTATCGAGCGTACCTGGGTGGTGTTGATGCGCATGTGGCCAAAGCTGCCGCGAAGTCCGCGAACAGACCGAGCATGCGAAGCGACGATGCAGCAGGGCCAGGACCATGGCATGGTGTTTCCTCGGCGCCACACAAGGCGGCGACCAGAAAGACAGGGAAGAGAATGGATGTGCCAGACCCGAGAGGGCGGAAAGCGCATTGCGGCTGACGACGGAAGGTAAAGTTGGTGGTATCTAGCCAGTCGCAGATGGGAGCACAGAGGGCAGAGTTGATATTGACCTGTTTCAGGCGTAGGCGCAAGAGGCCGTGTCATTGACTTGGCTGGCGGCACTCAATAGCCGGCAAGCAGGCATCAGGTCGGACATGTGGCTCACCCCTCCCCACTATAGGCATACAAGTTTATCGCGAAGAAAAGAAAAGATGCTTTGCTCAGCCACTGGCAGGCGTCGTGTCTTCGGTCGGCCCGAAACCTTTCCTTTCCCAGCGTGCCCGCCCCCAGTACGGAGCTCAATAGCGCACTTCGGAGGTTTACGAGCCTACTTTGGTGTTTGCCATGTGCAGGCGCTATTCTCTCGTCGCGCATCACCAAGGACCCTGAATGGCATCGGATCTGAGTGACGCGACATGTCCCTCACCGTGTGCGCCCGCATTGCGTGGCAGGGCTGATCGACGCGCACTCCAATCTTGGGTGGGCGCGCTGCTCGCCCAGTCAGAGGGAGATAGTCAGGCAAACGCATCATTGGCAGGGCTGATCACACATCAGAGAAACACAGGCTTGGGGGGGCAAAAGCAAGGATACCGTCGATCACGTTGATCGCCTTACACACAATACACCCAGTTTGCTACGACACGACGGTTCGCCATTGCGATACGGCCGTTCTCGGTCGTGAGAGGTTGCTTGCTTGCTCGGCGCTACCACACCACACGACCGAAGGCAAAACGGCAAACTGCTCCTATTGCAACGACGGTAGCAGGGAGACCATGGCGACTCGGATTGGCTGTGGGTACGAAACGCCAGTGGGATCCGGCAGAAAGGTGCACGCCATCCAGGGGTAGATGATAGTTCGTCCTGATTGCGCTTTTCCAAGACCGTGCAAGACTCCACCCATGTCCCCGGTCCAAGGCTGCAAACGTCATGTGCGCCCGCCTGCTTTGCCTGCTCTGCCCTGTCAACTCGTCCTTTCGGCTTGGGCGCCGTGCGAATTCCCAGGAGCTAGTGCGTCCTAGGCAGTAGGAAGCGAATGGGACTACGGATATCTTCCTGACATGATCCGCACCCACCGAGCCACGACCGTTTTTCCGCTTTCAAGTAACCTTTTGCTGTCCGTCCTCCGCGCATGATCCTTTCCTTCTTTTTTTTAATTCCTCTCCAGTACATAGCTTCCGTTCCCTGGACTTTATTGTGGACCGACTCTGCCCTCTCTCGGATTCCATATATCCATACCACTTGCTCGCGGCTCCCGCCGCCATGAACTAGGACCTATCACCCGCCCATACCAGAATACCACACTTACACACGATGGAAAACCGACGGTCTTCCCCTTCTCCTCGCACTGCGAGCCCACGCTACAGCATGCAGAGACAGAGGAGCAACTCGTTCCCAATCGTCGACGCCCTCGGATGCACGACACCTGAGGCACTGCTGATTCTGGCTGAGGGTAGGGCTGCTGTCCGGAAACGCCGCGCCCGACGGAACCAGTCAGTGAACGATGATGCCGTCCGTCCCTTCAACCCTCGAGAGCACATCAAGTTCCTGGAACAACTCGCAGCGTTGGCAACGCCCCAGGAACAGTCCAACCCCTTTGAATCCAAACACACACACTCCCGGATGCCCTCTGATGCCACGGATACCAGCACTTCAACCGTAGTGCCAAATGACGAGGGCGGCCAAGTTGGAAATGTCTCGCCCGCGCTAGGCGACTATTCCGCCAATCTGGCCCAGTTCATCAAGAACCAGCTGCAATCTATACCAACCTACCAATCCAACTTGGAGTCCACGTCACCCCTCTCCCCACGCTCGTGCCCGGATCTATCGTTTCCCAACAGGACGTCACGGTCGCCGAACCCGTCAGTACGGCGACCGGTAGATGCGCCACGGATAATCGACATTCCCCCAGTGCGGCCACCGATCAAGAGCCAGTTTTCGGCATGGAGCTCTACCGACGAAGATAGCGACGAGGAGTCGCTGCCTTTGCCGGGATATGCGTTTTCTCTCCAGGGCCCCATCTCCAACGGAAGCAACCATACGCCTTCGGTACTAGGCTACTACGAGACGTCGCACAACAATTCGTCGTTTCTATTTTCGTCGACGCCGCTAGAGGAGTCGGAGCCTGATACGGCCAAGACGTTCAGGTTTCCTGACCAGTCAGCACTACCAAGCACCTTACCTGAGCCACGGGATTACGACGACTACCCCTCATCCTGCCCCTCACAACCACAACTCACGTCTTTGTCAGCTACGTCGGCCCCGTCCATGACTTCGTCACGATCTTCGTCGTCGTACTTTGACTGTAAACGTCCTACCGCCATTACGCGCGATATGAAGGAGCGGGTTATCGCGGCAGTGACGCCTCCCCATGTACGCAACAAGAGGCTTACTGCCATATCGCCGTGGGAGGGAGGAGCGCTCGCCAACGTTCATGACGTCTACATTGAGTCACAGCAGCGCGTCAATGTCGATGGCATGTCATTTGACATGCTGCGAGATTTCAACGTCCCCACCCAGCTTACCCCTTGCTAAGCCTCACGTTCTGTTGGAGTCATCCTGTTTTTGTTCTACACAAATTGGGGAGCTGCTGTCAGCTGGTCTGGCGGCAGCTATTGGCGTCTCTCCTTGCTTCTTACTTGTCCTTTGCACATCAAGTATTATTTGTAATGTTGGGATGGGGGTGTTCGTTGATTCCGGGCAGTGGAGCCTTGGCAAGCCCTGTACATAGATCAGTCAAGGGGGGAGGGCTAAAGGTGGAGCTTGTGGCGCGCAAAGCAAACATGATGGGTGGTAGCCGATTTCGGTGTCGGATGGAAGGGGAAACAGTAGATAGTGCGCACATGATCTGCGATAGCAACGTAACACTTTGCGCATCCAACACGGACTTTTGTCCACACGTCTTCGTATTCGAACATTGTGATGTTGAAGTTTGGCCCGCATGCCGAGTGCCTGGTAGACAATCTAAAGCATGAGGTACAGCAGCTAGTAGTGTCTCGAGCCATGGAGGGAACATGCAAGGTCCCGCTCGTGCAGGCGCGCCGATCTCGAGACGGGGCGGGATGCAATGCATGATTCGCGATGGATTGATTGGTTTGCTTTCCGAACCGATGCTTGGGAACTGCCACTACGCCCGCCGGGACCAACATCAACCTCAGCTTGCTTATTGTCGCATATACGTGAGGCTCAAAGGATGCACGGGCAGCACGGCGAGCCATCTCTGGTATATCTTCGCCTTTTGTAACACCCTTGATGCCGTCCCCCCACATGCCGCCACACGTCAAGAACAGAAACTCGAACCATTGAAACACGCCCACCACGCATCATCCACACCCACACTCACGTTTGCAACGACTTCGCCAGCTTCTCTCCGCCCGTTTCAGATACTGGCATAAAGAAAACAACTCGCCCAGCGCTGATCAGCGCACCATGGCCGACTCGGACCCAGGCCTTTGGGCCCAGATACTCGGAAAGGCCGCGTACGAGTTCTCGCTGATGCAGCCCATGCTTCCCACCTACATCCACCTGATCGTCTCGGCCCTCTTCCCTATCTACGCTGGCGCGCACGCCTCGCTGGCCCGACCGTCGACGGCCGCGAAACCCGCAAACAAAAAGAAACACAACCCCAAGACCGAGGATGACGATGACGATGACGACACGGACGATGAGGAGGAAGAGGAGGAGCAGCGCATCATGGAGGGGCTATCCCCTACCGATGCGCTGCTCATGCCGCTCTTTGCGGGCGCCGCCCTCGCCTCATTGTACTTCCTCCTCAAGTGGATGAAAGACCCCGCGCTGCTGAATAAGATTCTCAATGCGTACTTTGCCGTCTTTGGCGTCTTCTCCGTGTCGCGCCTTGTTACCGATGCCCTCGACATTGGTCACTCGATTCTGTACCCGCGTCGACATGTTCTGGGCGGCGCCCTATACCATGTCCATGGCGAGGAAACAAAGGCAGTTCCAGTTGCAGGCAATGTCGACGGAAAGCAGCCTGTCGCGACGCCTTTGCCCGGCTTTCTCGCAAAGATCCCATTGCCTGACCGGGCGAAGAAGCTCCTCTGGGCCGACCGAGCCATGCCGGGCAATAAATGGACGTTGAAGCTCTACCTGCACCGCGTATTGGCTGCCAAGTCCAAGGTCGGACCTCATGGTATTATCGGGCTTCTGACAGGACTCGCGACCGTCGCCTACTTCAATCTGGTTGACAAGCCATGGTATCTGACGAATCTGTTGGGCTTTGGATTCTCCTACGGTGCCTTGCAGCTCATGTCACCCACGACGTTTGCCACCGGCAGCTTAATCCTCGGCGCTCTCTTCTTCTACGACATCTACTTTGTCTTTTTCACGTAGGAAACCCCCTCTACTGCACTTAGAAACTTGCTAATACATAGCCCCAGACCCATGATGGTCACCGTGGCCAAATCTCTCGACGTGCCCATCAAGCTCATGTTCCCCCGTCCTGCCGCAGCCGACGACCCCACCTCCGCTCCCTCGCATGCGATGCTCGGTCTTGGCGATGTTGTCCTGCCCGGCATCATGATTGGTCTCGCCTTGCGCTTCGACCTATACCTCTTCTACCTCCGCCAGCAGAAGCGCATACCTGCCGCGCTGTCTGGACAAGAAGACACTATTGAGAAACCCAAATATTATTCTCTGGCAGGACGGTGGAGCGACCACTTCTGGACACATTCGCTCACTGGCCGACCATTGTGGGTTGCTGCCAAAGTCGAGACTGAGCCAGAGGCGCCTTTTACTTTTCCAAAGACATACTTCAAGGCTGGCCTAGTTGGATACATCCTTGGTTTGCTGACAACCCTCGGCGTCATGATGGTATGGAACCATGCTCAGCCAGCCCTGCTATACTTGGTCCCGGGCGTGCTCGGTAGCGTCTGGCTTACTGCTCTTATCCGCGGTGAGATCAACCTAATGTGGAACTACACTGAAGAAATCGAGGACGAAGAAGTAGAAAGGAATAAAAACGAAGAAGCCGGACAAGAGAAAGAGTCAAAGACAGAAGGCGAACAACCAAAAGAGACGAGTAAACATCTCAAGCCTCGGAGCAACCGCGCTTCTACCGAGGATGCTTCTCCTTCCAAAAGCGATTCCGGCAACGACAGCGAGTCCGTATCGCATGTCAAACATGCCACAACATACCGACCACAACGAGAAGTCTTGTCCTTCTCCATTGAAGCACCGTGGCAGTTCAAAAATCCCCGCTCTGTTCGACCGCAAGATGAAGCGAAGCGAAACGGAACACATGATGCACAGTTGGTCGATGGTAAACAACAGGATTGGATCCTGTCTAAGAGTACGGCTGTGAGGGATGCTGGGGCTGAGCCTGCTGGTAAGCGTGTAAGGTTGAAGTAGGTGGTGGTGGTGGTGGGGGGTGGTGACATGGATGTGACATGGGGTGTATACTATGCCATGAATGCGTCATGAACGCTGGATGTATGCATAGCGAGGGTGTTTACTTGGCCATACATTAAGTTCTATCCCACGAGTGTTTATTTATTTTATTTTTTCAAATGATTTGTATCCATGACAATTCCCTTGCTCGCCGTCCCTCCCTTCCTTGTCCCCTGCTCTTCGTCCTCTCTTCCTACCTATTCTTTCCCCTTTTCTCCTCCCTCTCCTCCTTCTTTTCCTAGCCCTGTTCTTTCCCATCCTCCTCTTCGAAAATGCGTCTTTGCTACGTTGTAGGCGCGGGCTTTCTCCGCTCCTGATGCTAAGTGAGAAGAAATAGTGTTATTATATGGTAAATGAGTCGTATGTCTCAAGGCTGCAACTCCATAAGTCTCTCTCTGCCTCCAGCCATTTATCGCTCTCTTTTACACATACCCATACACTCTCTCTCTGTCCAACTTCTCGTATAGAGACTCACTCAACATGTCCGCCTATCCCGGCCTTTCGGCACGCAAAAACCCCCAAACATACACCTGTTTAGCTCAGAGTACACGCGTCTTGCAGCTTACTTGTCTCTTACCTTGCTTTCGCAGACCGTGTCGGTAGGAACGGCACCGCCACAGCCTGGGCGCATGTGGCCGAAAATACATGTGGCTAGTGCGCATAAGTTAGCGAAGCGAGAACCATCATAGCTGGGCAGGTGGAGCGAGATACAATAGGCGTGCGCGCGTGCGTGCGTGTTGCGCGGCATATTGACTTGGATGTTGTTTGGTTGAATGCGATTAAGCTAATGGACAGTCAGCATAAAGGATCGCAATCATATCGCGCGCTAGAATTGCGATACATCATCGCGGTCGGTGCTTGCGCAAATGCCGTTGAAATGACATGTCGCAACATCTCATTCAGTACAACTCAGTACAACGTCTTCCGCGAGATGCGGAACTGTGAGCTCACCCCTGGGGGGGGGGAGGTTGCGAAATGGGCTTGGGCGATAGAGGGCTGTGAGGAGTTGGCTGATATTCATAATTACTGGAGGATGCAGAGGCGCGAGGAGCCTACGCGGTTTCCGCTGTCGTGCCGGACAGTTCAGAGTTGTAGGTGTTGTACCTGACATAGACTTGTCAAGTGCTTGCCATATATTCCACATGATTCATAACCCCTGAATTCTGGCTTGTACGCAATGATCGATATTTTCTCGTGCTTGAACGTTGAGTCCGGCGTAGCTATATCAGGCGCTGTAGTTGATGTACGACTTCCCAGCACGACCATACTACTTGCAGAAAACCACGAACCGATGAAAAGCCTTCGCGTCGACTGTAATACCTTGCTGCACAGAGCCTGCAGAGGAAATCATTTAAAGTCGTTGCAAGTATCAAGATTCGATGTCTACGCCCTCGGAATCCTCTTTCCGATTCGGAACGCCGTTACAGTGGTGACGGGCCAT
>LR132820.1:0-11039 GCA_900634815.1 Paradendryphiella salina | reverse complement strand
CAAAAACTAGCTCCTTCGTACCTCAAGGCAGGCATGCGGACTAAGTGAGTTCTGATTGGCTGGACGCACAGACTCTGGTAAAGTCGAGCTCCATGGTAAGTTGGTTGCAGATGACCTTGTCAGGGAACGCGAGACGCGCACACCACACGCTCTTTTCCCACGGCGCCCTTTCCCTATCTCCGCATCAAATCGAGCCCTCGCCTCTGCCTCGCGAAAACGTCGGGGTCGTACCCCATGAGAACACTACCGCCGAACTGCTCGCTATCACCGTTGACAAGTAACCGCGGAACCCTTCGCACAGCTCTCGTATACGCATCCTAAGACCAAAAGGAAGGACCCTGCTACTACTACTACTACTACTACTACTACTACTACTACTACTACTACTACTACTACTACTACTACTACTACTACCTCGTTTTCTGGGACCGCGAGACCTCTATTCCAGAGACTGCGCGCCTTAGGACCGCCTCTACGTCACCAAACCTCCAACCACCCAAACCCTCACAATGGCACTAAACGCCTACCTAAACAGTATGCGCTCCAATTCCCTTCNCTACTACTACTACTACTACTACTACTACTACTACTACTACTACTACTACTACCACTAGTGAGTAGATGGTGTATTCATTTTCCTGTATTTCACTTTGTTGTTTTCGCAACCACTGCGATGACGCGATGACACGATAGCGCGATCAAACGCTGAAACGCTGAAACGAAACAAAACATATTGCGCAAGCAAGGCATGTGCGCATACCCTGTGCGGGAGTCACTGTACCGAAGCCTCGGGTTTTCTCTTGCGTCCCCACCACCACCGAGTATTTCCCGGAACATAGCCAAGTGTGTGTGGAGGTGATGTGAGGCTGGGTAGATTTGAGGTCAAATATTTTCGATTTTAGGTCAGCAACCTTGGGAAAATGGAAAGAAAGAAATAAAACGAAATAAACAAAAAATCTGGCCCCAGAGAGAAAAAAAATCTTACTGTGATGAGTCTGTGTATGTGAGTTGTTGACATGATGTGATGTGATGGACATGCCCAGTTGTCCCTAGTTGACTATTCTCTCCGTGATATAACCATGTACATAGAATAGAATGCAGAATGAGTTCTCGACAGGTATCCATCATGGTATCGAACAGACAAATGAAACTGGTGGTAGACGTAGAAACAAACCGCATTTCGTTTCAATTAGACTAGAATACAGAATCGTGGCTTGGAGTAGGAAAAGTCACGTTCTCCCTTGGCCGAGATATGGCAAAACGCCATAGCGTGCACTATTATCTTATCCTGCGCCAACACACTTCATTAATCTTCATCAGCCGAGCCAAACGCCAGTGAAACACAATCGAGAGACAGGTCCTACTCGGCGGGAGTGGGTGGCTGAGCGCCTTCGCTACCCCGATCGGTACCTTCTCGACTGGAAGTGGGCGCAAGACTGGATTGGACAGAAGGCAAATGGGTGATTTGGCTTGTGGGATCTTGGTCAGCCAGCTGGCGCTCTGGAAAAGCACGTTAGCGATGATGTCAGGAAAAGTCAACCCACCCCCCTCACGACTTACCGAGTTCCCTTATCCTCAGCTTCAGCATCTGGTTCTCCCGCGTCAGGTTCTGGGTCTCGGCCTGGTAAAAAGCACTCTCATCTCGCCCAGTAGCCGGGCTGGGCAGCATGTCGTGAGGGTCGTAGACTCCAGCTTGGCCGGATACAGGTCGTAGCGCTGGAGAGCCCGTGTGACTGCTGTGACGCGAGCGGTCTGCGAAAGACGACTGGCGGCTGATGCTGCCGAAGCCAAAGGGAGAGCGCGAACGGGGCTGTACGGCTGAGGGCAAGGGCGAGATCATGGGCGGCGAGACGTGCGACGAGTGGGAGTGGGAGGGAGGAATGGACATGGAGCGTTCGGATGTCGGTGTGCTATCATCGACGGCCGAGGCAGAGGGTGCGGGCTGGTTGGCCTGGAGGGTGTTGATCTGAGCTTGCTGGGTGCGGATCATGTTGAGCAGCCGGTTCACCTGGCCCTCTTGCTCATACTCCAGCTCTTGGTGCAGCTCCCCCAGACTGGGGGCACGCTCATGGTGCGGGCTATGCGGCCACGGTCCCCTGCTACGGGCAGATGGGCTCTGCTGCATTTCTCCAGGCGCTGGGACGGCGGGGTCATTGAGGTTCAGGTTCATGCGGATGCTGGACCGGCGGCGCGCGCGTTCTACATCTCTTCGCATGCTACCAGACGACGGTTGGCGCGTGTCTTCACTGTGCATGCCGGCGTTCATGGTTGCAGCAACGGCAAGTGAGTGGGGTGAACGTGAGGCCGAGGGGGATTGGGTGCGCGGGGAGGGCGAGGCGTGAGGGGAATGGATAGTGTTTACGTCGGGCATGGTGGAGGGCAGAGAGCAGAGGGCAGAGGGTAGAGTGACAAGGTCAGTGGTAGAGATACAGGGGAGGCCAGTATGGGTGGCTGTAAGAAAGACGCGTGATGTCTGTCGCCCGACACTCTCACGATCACGATGGCTAATCGTGGACTTCTCTGGTGGGGTGACTTGCAGCGGGGCATCTATCGCCTGCTCAAGCCAGCCGCTACTGCAGGAACGCCGACCAGGAGGCCAAACACTGAACAGCCAAACAGGGAGCCCATCATCGCCTGCCGCCCCCTCCCCCCAGTGCCAGTGCTCTCATCCCTCCCCAGTCAGTCTCATTTCATTGTTCTTCCGTCTATCGTCGGCACCCTCGTCACCAGCGCCAATACGGGGAATGCACAGAGTCACGCCGCACGCCACACCCCGCACGCCGCAATAAGATTCGCACTATGTATGCCCTTCTAGTGCAGCGCATGGCTAGAGTGCTACCCAAACCGTCCAGGCTATGCACCTCGCCGCCTGCGTCACACACTGAGACGCTATGCAAAACCGTATGCGTAGGCTGTGTCTCCCTCCCACAGCTGCACCCTTGACACCTCTGGAGCAGTGTCACTAGCCGCTGCCTGCTTTTCTCGAGTCCTAGCCCGAACACGTTTGTGACGGACGTGCCACAGTTCACGCAAAATAAATACCAAACATGATCCTCACACTTGCAAAAACTGGGTGCAGTGGTGTCGGCCATGGCGTCAGGGACCGCGGCGGGACGGCCGGGGGCTGAGGTGCATCGACCTGCAGCCCTAAAACTTCAACCATCAAATATCACCATCGTGAGCCTCGTCGTAGGCCAGAATAGGGCATCCCCAACCAAACATAATGACAGCTGCCTTGCTTATCTATATCGTTGCCGGGGCCCGAACTTGGAGGTTCCTCTCGTCAGGAACGTCCCAGCAATACCTCTGGACGCAGACGGCGCAGAGGCAATCATGTGTAGCTCGCGGGCACTGTCAGAAAGACGTTGTGCCGACCCTCACCGGCTAGCCCTTTCAAACACGCCAAAATCGCCCTGGCCCAAGCTAGCGTGCGGCGCCATCGCCTCCCTCCCAACTTTGTCCTCGACGTGCCTGAATAGGGGCCACCTAACAGCCCCTGCGTGCTCGCATCACACACGGCGGCACCTGGGAACTGCTCCCCTAGCACGCTACCATGATTAGGAAGCACTCATCTGCGGCAGCTAACGCTTGCCACTTTTCCTCTCCACGACTCTTGTCAACGCTGACAAGTCGTTTCAGTCTCGTCATCCCTCCTTCAGCTGCCGACATATCTGCAGCCTCTCTCCTTCTCCATGGGTTAAGCTCCCGTCCTCTCGTTTGATATTCGTTTCTCCCCGTCTTATGATCCGGCCACCTATATCGTGCTCCTTCTATCGTTCCTCTGGACATCTCCACACTCGCTCAAACCGCATTGATCCTTCACGATAACCTACATTCCCATCGCCATCTGGCACGCATTTTACTTGAATAACCTATGTCTTAAGCCCTGATCTGGAACTGTCCATTTTTTCAGAGGCCAGTGTTCCCTGTCAGGGTCTACATTGAGAGCTTGGATTGCCCGTGCGACCGATCCGCACCACTTGGGTTGCCGAGTCCATATCATCCGCCGCGCCCCAACCTGCCGTCCACTTTCAACCACATCCCCCTCGGCTCCGTGCATCACCAGTCTCTGCCATGACTGAACTCTCTGATCAGATATACGCGGCTTCGTCCAATTCTACCGGCAGTATGCGCAGCAAAATTCAAAATGCCTCCTCGTCTTCGAGATGGCGCTTTACCCGGTCCACTGCAAATCTTCAGGAACCATTAACTCAGCGGTCGCCATCCGTCATGTCAAATAAGTCCTCAACCACACCTCCGAAAAAGCTCGAGCGTGTCACTTCCAAGATGTCGCTATTCAACCTGTTCAGCCGGCCTAAGGTAGAAAAGGCTCGCGGACATACCGAAGTTGGCCTGACAGTACCAATGCGCGAGCAAAATCCAGCAAACTCCACCGCTCCCATCTCCATACCCAAGTCTTCGCTAAGACAAAACCCCTCTCCGCCCGCTCAGCAGACGATACGCGCACGATCAAGCCAAAAGTTCCAACGCATGTCTATGCGACCTATTACATTACATAATGAGTTTGGAAGCTGGGACCCGCCACCGCTGTTTCAAGCCTTCCCACAGTCCTTGAAGCACGCGACTGTGCAGGCTTGCGTTTTCGCTCCCGAAATCCTCATGAGGACCCAGAGCCAAAGACGGCAGGCCGAATCGCTACGGGAGAAGATGGACACTCAACGCGACCTGTCTATAATTTCCGAGCATGCCACAGAGACCAAGAAGCTGGAAAAGTCACACAAACGCCTCATGTCCAATTCGGTACTGAATCCACCAACGCCAGAGCTTGTCAACAAGATTTACATCTTGGTCACCGCCGGTTATGTTCTCCAGTATGCTGGCGATGGTGCCTTTGATAGGCTGCCAGAAAAGGTGCTCCAACTGGGCAAGGAATCGGCAGCTTTTGCGTGCGATCTTATCCCTGGCAAGCACTGGGTGCTACAGATCTCTAGCCATGCCAGTGACGACGGCACCTTCGAAACCGGCCCAAAGAACTCATTGCTCGCCCGCCTGCGATCGCAGAACGTGACTGTGCGCAAGTCGGCAACGAGCTTTCTTTTGGTCCTGGAAAGTGCAGAAGAGATGGATGCATGGATGACAAGTGTCCGCAAGGAGATTGACAACCTCGGTGGCACAAGGATCAAGGACGACTACGCCAGAGCCTCATCCTCTACCGACGACTCAAGGAAAGAGTCAACAGAGACTACCAGTCACCGTTTCAGGGTCAACCGGGACCCACACAACGTGGCCAAGGTTGAGTCTCAGCTTTCGACCTCACCAAAGATTGTCACGTCAGATTGGGAGATGGACTCTCCTGAGCCAACCAAACGTAGCATCGACTCTTCTGGTGGACAGTCTGTGCGACAGAACAACAGCCGTCTGTCTGTCGAGATATCATCGGTTGCCTCCACTCCGGTCTCCCAACACCAAATGCAGCTGGATCAACTGCGCGGCCGCCCTCGATACTCCTTCATGTCTACTGCAACTTCTGCCTCTGGTGCTGGTACTCGTAACACTTCGCGAGCATCATCGCCCGCTCCGCAATCCCCACTCATGGAAGAGTTTGGTGCGGCTGGCGACAACGAACCACTACGGAGCGCCATGTCACTGCGGTCGTTCCAGATGAACCCCAACAACACCATGTCATCCCGCCGCAGGTCAATGCAACCACTGCCCATAACCGATGAGCACTTTCTGCAAACTGCTGAGACGCCACCTAAGAGCAAACGGCATTCCCTCCACAGCCCTGCATCACCCACAGTACCGGAACTTGGAAGGCCTTTCGCTACAGGTCCCGTGCCACCGCTAAAGGACACACCACCTGCGAACAGATCCGCAGCTGCTACCACCGACAAACACATCATTGGCCTAGTACACTCATCTCCACCGGTCAAGACTGACCTACCCATTCATTCTAACGACGACGAGAACCGCTGCCCTACCCGTGAAGACAGTCCAGTGAGGTTCAACGCACAAATCTACAACTCGCCGCCTCGAAGGGATGTAATCTCGCCTCCTCTCCAAGATACCGCGTCTCTTCCTCCGCCTCTTGCTCGGCGTCAATCCATCATGGGCTCCTTTTCAGGAAGTATCTCAAATCCGGCACCTTATCTCGCTTCTACCAACAAAGATAAGACTAGGCGTCGAACCTCGGAATCGCCAAAACCTTTCTTGCGACCAATTCCTGTCCGCCCTCAAGCGCAACATGTCGAGTCACAGATTACCTCCAGGCGTCAATCTGCTCTTACACCATCCACGCCTTCGCCGTTGCCTCTGAACATGAATCGATCGGTTACTGCGCCAGTAAGGCCACCTTCGGCAGCATCAAACACGACGCCAACCACTAGCCCTCATAGTCTGCATTTGGCACAGTCGTCTCAGGCACTTCGTCGTCCAGCCTCAGTCCAGATCCGCTCCGCCGACCCAGCACCATTCCTATCCTCCCGCCCAATTCGCGCTATCTCCTCAACACCCTCGTTTGTTCCCGGTCGGAGAATGTCAAATCTGCCAGCACCCTTGTCTAACACTAGCGCCCACCGACAGACCCCCAGCATCGAGGCGCTGAGGCAACGTGCACTGGCGCAGCAAACGGAACAAAAAGCGATTGCACCAAGACGCAGTCTAGCATCTCTTCGCCTCCCTCCTCCCGCGCCACCGCCAAACATGCCTCTTCCTCCTCCTCCCCGCAACATCACCTCGCCTACTCCTCCACCAAATATGCCGCTTCCGCCTCCGCCGCCGAGCATGGGTCTCCCGGCTCCTCCACCCACCATGCCGCTTCCTCCCACACCACCGGCGGCTGCGATGAGGGGCACTGCTATTTAAGCGCAGCGCCAAAAAAACCTGTTTACGATTGTCGCGTACGCTAGGGAGCGGATCATTTGCCACTTTGCGGATCCTAGTACCTGTATCTTTGTTTCTTCGCGGCCGTCATGCTGTCATGTCCATTTTTCTTTTCTCCGCTATGTCAACTCGCATCTCTCTTGTGAATCACTTGGTGGCAACATTGTCCTTTTGTCTTATCACGCTATATACCAGTTTGCTTTGGTTGCGGAATCGCCGGCTTGCAATCCTTTTGCTTTCTCAATTCCTTTTCTTCTTACTCTTCGCTTCATATATCTTTTCTTTCTACCTTGTTTTTTTTCTCGACATACACCACGTAACCACGCACGTGTTCATGTATCATCACCTTGGATTTCGGCTTTTGTTCTCTGCTCTCTCATCTCCTTGCTTCTCTCTTTCCTTTCGTCCGGGCCTATGCTTGCTCCTTGTTGCACTGACTACATATCTCTTATGTTTTCAGTACATTCATGCGTTGCGATTTTGGTGATGATTGTGGATTTTGGTCTTTTCTCTTGTTCTCGGTTACTTGGTAATGCCCTTGGAGATGGGGACACAGGGATACTTATAGGCTTATGCGGAAGATTTAGAACAGCTGCAACGTTTTTTCTCTCGTTATAGACGCTCTCGCAAGTGGTCTGGGTTGCTTTAAAGAAGTGGAGGTTTTCTTCGTAACACTTTTTTTTTTTAGGTTAGAGATTGAATTCGAAATCTTGTCACCTGCACTTTGCCATGTCTTGTCGAGTCGTTATACCATGACTTCCGTACTCGTTTGACTTTGCCTCTCTTTTGCTATCATATAGGGCTCTGCTATTCTTGATCCGTGGGGCTGCTTCTTAGGGTTTGAAATCTACAGGGTACGTCGGGCCGTCCGTGGTCGTCACCGGCTCTGTGAACTGGGGGCAAGACGGATGAGCTAGTCTATGTACTCTGACTGGGCTGTCTACGTTGATGGAAATATGAACGAAGGGTTCGTCGGGGAAGATGGCAGTTTTTGTCTTTTTTTATGAATCGAGGTTGGACTTGCTACATATGCTGTTGACGTGGTGTTTCGCCGAATTGGTGGCTAGAATTGTGGATTCTTTTTGGTTGAAGAGAGACTAGCTACAAATGACTTCTGGTATACTTTATGAACTAATTTCTGGTAGATACGATGGAAACTTTATCAACTCATTCCCTGGGTGTTTTCCAATGGATGATTTACTCATTCACGATCGATTCCATATTTTTTCCAGTTGCTAAGGTCAGGGATTAGATGAAGTGTAAGTAGCCACTTTTCGGTGAAAGGACTAGAAGGCCTTTCAAGTAGCCTGGCGTCACGTTCTTGCAGACGATGGAAGATGGTGAGGGCGCTCGGAGCTTCAATACGATTATAGATGACGTTGCCTATCCCAGGGCCATGACAAAGATAGTCTGCGAAATGATATCTCGAGATATAGACCCTGTGCTGTTTGGGAATCATTCTCGTGAGCTTGAGAGTTATTAGGAGAAACCTTAGACCCGCAGAGATAAACCCCAGCAGCTCTTTTGGAAAGATAGGAAGGGAATTTTCGCGAATGGACCTCATGAGTGTTCTCGGCGTTGGTCCAGTCATCATTTGTCAGGGAATGCGCTTACGTTATGGTCCCTGACTCGCTCGAACCCCAGGCTTATATCATCCCATCCGCCTAACGCGACAAACCAGGAAGACACTATGTGAACCGTAATGTGAGACCAGATGGCCACCAAAACTCCGCGTCGTAGTGTCTGTCGAAAACCTCTCTGCCCTTCACTACCGGCCGAAGTGTGGATCAACGTCTTTCGCTACCACACCGATCTCGCCCACCTTTGGAACATCGTCCGTCGCGTCTCCCCGACCCTTCGCGCGTGTGTCGAGCGCGCTTTCGCAGAGCACTTCCTCTGCGATGTGCATGTAGACTTTCAGCTCGAAAAATATAACCTGGGTGGAAGGAGCAAGAGACCTGAGGTGTCCACACGATTCGCACGACGCGGCAAGGGCGACGACAAGGGCATAGCCTGGTATAAGGATGAGCAGCCTCAGCCGAGTGCGGGAAAAGGCAATGGTGTCAAAGGGCAAAAGCAGTACCAAAACGTAACGCATAGATGGGAGGAAAATGTGAGGAATTGGAAGGCTGAAATGCCAAACTACACAATAAGCATTGGTGACTTGGTCAATGACACCGAGTTGCCAGGACTCAGCATAGACGTCGCGCAACGTGAAATTACCTTCAACTGGAAGCAAACACTTCAGCTCTTCTTCCGCGAACAAGACCGCCTACGAGTCCTAAAAGACAAATTCCAAGCCGACACGGCGAAGAAGATCCAGGCCAACAACGCGCGACTCAAAAAGGGCGAGAAACTCATGCCATCCGACTATCCGCCTCCCTGGGCTACTGCCGAAGCTGAGATGAGGAAGGAGATTCGGCGCGCGAGGTTGAAGGAACACTACAAAGACGATGAGCAGATGGTGTGGGCGATTGACTCGTTGAAGCACTTTGAACAATACGGGGCTGCGTCGGGACATGCAAGGGAACTCAAGCTCAACCCCGATCTTCCTGGTGCCGGTCTGGGTGAGAAGTGGTTTGGAAGTGTGAATTTAGTGCAAGAACTTTACCTCGACGAGTGGAGTTGCATGCACAGGATTGATACCAAGGTCGAACATATCCGGAGTGGGACCTGAAGCGACAACATCGAGTCGCTACAACTTAGTTCGAATCCATGTGCGATGAGGCAAACTACATACAGTCCACTCGCGAGATACTCGGAGGCCCCGACTTTCTACCTGCGAACATCAAGAGCTCAGTATCATAGCTATACATCAGCATCACCACGCCGTACAAGTACACGACACCAGCTCTCACGCGAAGAGCCGTGTCACGGAATATATTGAAGTTCATACAGCTACGAGGACATAGCTCATACCCGTCTTCCTGTCGATCTGTTACAAGACTCGTCGTTAACCAGACATGCTAACAATGCCAATCACGCATGTTACCGCCCAGTCCACCCAAGCGCAGCCCATGAATCTATATCACAAAGAGAAGGAACCCCCCCCCCCCATCAAACGCCATCGCATCGCCGACTACAGCGTCCCTATCATCAGATGGACTCGACCTAACCCCCCGTTAACTTCCACATGTCTTGTTCTTCTCCCCGGGTCTTCA
Organism: Paradendryphiella salina; assembly: GCA_900634815.1. Lineage (NCBI taxonomy): Eukaryota > Fungi > Ascomycota > Dothideomycetes > Pleosporales > Pleosporaceae > Paradendryphiella > Paradendryphiella salina. The sequence goes on along the minus strand of LR132820.1, from coordinate 1,035 downwards.
AACTCACCAGTCTCAAGCGTGACTCTATTCGCGCTTCCCCTCCGCTCCATTAGCAGTAGGAGAAATCTCGGCATTGGCCTTGGTTTTGATCTTGCGCTCCTTGAGCATATCCATAATCCCATGCACCTCGGCCACAGAACGGCCACAGAATGGCGCACCGCATGATGGAGCCTTGGACTTGCTATCGTCGAAATGCTGCTTGTCCTTTGCAAGAGCGAGGGGCACGGAAGCGGCAAGAAGGAAGTGGGTGAACTTCATGGTTGGTGGTTGTAGAAGTATTCGGTCTTGAGTTGGTTGGCTGTAGTATTGTTGTTATTATCGTTGTCAGGAAGCTCGAGGCTGACTTCCTTTGACAGTTGGTAGTTGAATGTCTTGCTCTTTGTTGGTAGAATCGAGAAAGGAATGGAAGGAAATTGGACAGGAGGGTTTTATCGGGACGAGGAGAGAAGGGCAAGGTGAAAGGGAAGGGTCTGTGGTGGGTATACTCAAGGCCTTTGTTCGGTTTAGTTCGGTCTAGTCTACATGAGGTACTGTGACTGGCAAGTGACTATGTGGCTTGTGACGTAATTAATTCCCTCGTGGCTATCACGGGTTCTCAGTGGCAGTGGTAGCACGAGGGTTCTCCCTTCCACCTGCTTACCTTGAGGATGGAGGGGTGGGACACATTGGCCTTTGCGTTTGTTCATCTACAATGCTAGAATTTACTACCAATTTCTTCGTTGTGAATTCGTGTTTTCAAAGGGACGCGCGCCGACTTCACTGGTGCTGTGACTTATTCCTCGCTTTCCCTTTTGTGTGACATACCTCCCCACCTCCTCATCTGCGTACACAGCTACACACTTCAACGCCCGAGTCACGATGTTCGCTACATGTCATGATTGTGCGAGCGTTTGTTCCTGTCGTCAAGAGTGATCACATTATCTATTCTATGGCTATCGCCGGATTCTCGCGAGCTTGGAATGTCCAAGTGACAACGTGGTGTCGAGGGTGGTTCCCCCTTCTGAGGCTGAAGGATGCACACTCCGCAACAAACAA
>LR132819.1:0-10559 GCA_900634815.1 Paradendryphiella salina | reverse complement strand
GCCCTTGACCACGTCCACCCCCTCTCTGCCCACCTCCGCCTCTACCCCCACCTCGGTTTGACCGCTGTTGCTCCGGCCTAGGACCGTTTTGGGCTAATTGTACCCGCTCCTCGTCTGAAGCGTGGAAGACATTTGAGATCTGCAGTAAATCACAAAACCTTTGCGTGTGCGGATTACTGTACTCATGTGGGGGCTCTTGCACGTGAATCCCTAACGCGGGGTCGTACACCGGTGCAGTCAGAGCAAAGTCTTCGGGAATGACCATCTTGCTCGCCTTGACTACGTTCCTCTCAACCCACTCCATTTCCTTTTCTACGAGAGGCCGGTAGAAAGCATCACCTTTGTCTACAGGTACTTGTCCGTACGGATCTCCAACCTGTAGATGATCAGCAAACACACGAGTGATGGCAAGCCATTCTTTATCGTATTGTAACTGTAAAGGTCGCTGCAGCTCAGCCGGTGTATGCGGCTCTATCTCGAGCAACTGTAGGAAGCTCCGTTTGGGCAAACACTTATCAAGCGCTAGGAAGTGGGTTGTCTTGTTGGTTATGTCTTCGGGAAAGGGCAGAGTGGGTACAGGCTCGAATTTTGGGCGAAAAAACGACTCTGGCAACAGACTTCGAATATCCTGAGGGATTTCGGATTGGTTGTCGTTGTTGGCAAGTTTGCCTGGCTCCTTGTTCTCTACGGCAGGCGCGGGTGGAGCCTCGTCTTCATCCATGTCAAGGTCAATCTCGGCATCGTTCTTTGGTGCCGGGACATGATCACCATCTGCGATATCGAGATCAATCTCGCCCCCATTGACAACTGGTGGGGTAACGCCTTCAGGATCAACCTTTGGCAGCGTGTCGTCATGGATGTCTGCATGTTCCCACACAGCGGGAAACTTGGCATGCATATGGGCACTGAACCAGTGAGGTGGCCTCAGGCGCTCCAAGACCGCTTTCGCAGCTACACTCCCTAGAGTACCATCTTTTGCCTCTTGCTCGAAGTCTGGCTTCCAGCTGAAGAGCTGGCGGTGATTGCCCTTCCATTCCATGCCCCGTGGCCAATCATGGCTCAGTCCAATATCGACCTGTGTTCGTACCTGAAGCAATTTGCGTACATCAAGTTCCCGAACGTGGTAGATACTCCTCACATCGTCACTGTTGTACGGCAAACGCTCGTAGTGCGGCTTCTTGTAGTTGTAGCCTTTCCAGATGCCAGATAGACCTGCAATGCGAAGAGGACCTAACCGTATCACATTCGCTGCGCCCATGTAGTAAATCTTCGGTGCGGCCCACCCGCCGTAGTAGAGCTCCCACATGTAATTACTCGCTTCGTGATTACCGCCGATGAAGATGGTAAGATATGGGGCGAGGCGCGCGCCTGAGTAGTACTCGTGGAAGTCGTGCATGGCATAGTATTTGGAAGGCATTGATACTGCCTTGAGGTCGGATGCATTTCGAACAGCCTGCAAAGTCAGAATATGAGCGAACATTGCAAGCGACATACGCACCTGAAAGTCACCACCGATGATCAAAAGATCCACATCAGACCAGCCCTTGAGCTCGCACGATTTGGCGACAGAGGCATATATCTCGTGTAGTACCCCATGGCCGCAACCTTCTACTGCTATGCGCAGCCCGTGCCGTTCGATCAATGCTGGCGCCGCCATGCTGGAGATCTTTGAACGGCTGGTGTTAGTAGGGTGGGTTAGTTGGCGGTGCGGCCAGTGTGTCACTGGTGAGATTATGGGCGCAACACACGGGCGCAAGAAGTCGCGACGCGGACTCGTGGCCACCTCTCAAGTCAGTAAAGGTATCGAGCGAGGTACGGCCGAGGGACCTGCAGCTGCTAGCGTCGGAGATCGGTGTTATGATAAAGAAGCGAGCACGTGTCGATAGCAGACCTGCAGCAAGCTTTCCAAGCTCTGCATCAGATCACACAGGTACTCCAACAATGGCGTCAGCCCATCAAGCCGAAGCGCGCGCAAAGTTTCTTCAAGAAGCTGCCCACCTCCTCGCTGTCTCCTCACCAACAACAGCAGCTTTCATCGGTAGGGTGCGTAATAGCCTAATCGAAGATGCTGAGCTCGAAGTCTCAAGCAAAGAATACGATGCCTATCGTCGAAGCATCTGTGGCGCCTGTGGAAACATCATGATCCCCGGATGGTCATGCAAAGTTTCGAATCGTCCCCCAGGTAAAAGCTCCGCGAAGAAAAGCAACAGCAATTCCAGGGAATCAATGGAGCTAGAAAAGCGCATTTACTATGCATGCTTAAGATGTCATCGGGAGACACAACTAGCACTTCAGCGGAGGCCACACAGGCAGAACAAGAAACTAGCCTCTGTTTTAGACGCAGCACCTGCCCCAGCGGCAAGAAAGCTAGCAAAGGAAGTTGACGATGCCCCGAGAACGCTAAACGCGAGCAGCAAGCAAAGACAGAAAGCAAGGAAAGGTGGTTTACAAGCATTGCTCGACAAGAAGAAGGCACAGGCTTCGAGTGCGGGTGGGCTCGATCTCATGGACTTTGCTATGTAAACTCCGTAGGGCTGAGTAAAAGCGCCTGCCAGGGTCCGCCGAGACTTAGCGAAACCCCGCTATGTGACGCGGGGCGGTTCAAAAAATTCGAGAACTTTCGTCATCAGAACTTGCGAAGTCAACCCACATACACGAGTATTAACTCTCTTCGACCACACTTTACGACCAGGTTATTCGATTTCAAACATGGCGCAACAGCAGAGTCTTGCGAAAGACCTCTTCGAGGATATGGGCCGCAAGGTCGCAGAGGCGAGTGCACAGGGAGACGGCGACGATACGAAAGTCGTTGATGAGATTGAAAGTTTGTGCATGAACTGTCACGAAGACGTAGGTATAGTCGCAAAGTATCTTGTGTGCCTGACTGATAATCATTAAGGGAACTACCCGGCTCCTCCTTACAAGAATACCATTCTTCCGCGAGATCGTTCTCATGTCCTTCTCATGCCCACACTGCCACTTCAAAAACTCCGAGGTCCAGCCCGCTGGCGAGATACAACAGCGGGGTATCCGATTCTCGCTCAAAGTCGAAACCAACGACGACCTCAGCCGACAGATTATCAAGAGTGACACTGCAATCTTTCGTATCGAAGATATTGATCTAGAGATACCCCCCGGCAGAGGACAATTGACCAATGTTGAGGGAATCCTCGGAATGGTCGCGCAAGACTTGGAACAGAAGCAGGACGAGAGAAAGGAGGTGGTACCAGAGATCTACGAGCAGTTGCAGGGAGTGATCAACACGCTAAAGCAGATGGCTAATGGAGAGAAGCTGCCATTCAAGCTGACGATTGATGACCCTGCTGGCAACTCTTCAATCGAGCCCCCGAGTGTACTTGCTGCAGGCAAATACTCTCGAAACGAATACCCTCGAACGGCTGCACAGAACGAAGCGCTTGGCCTTGGAGATAGCAGCGGCGAAGCGCCGGCCACGGAGATTCGACCAGAGTATCACGCTTCCCAGATGTACCCCGAGATGCCCTCCGCCACTGCGCCTATGGTCAACAACGTAGACGAGGACGATATCGTGGAGAACCAGGTTTATTCGTTCCCTGCCAGCTGCCCTGGATGCACTAAATCATGTGCTACGAACATGAAGATGGTCAACATTCCGCATTTCAAGCAAGTAGTCTTGATGAGCACAGTATGCGATCATTGCGGATGTAAGTTTGGCTTGAGAAATTCGGCAGTCACTTACTAACGTGTTGTAGACCGAAGCAACGAAGTCAAGACCGGAGGTGAAGTTCCAGAGAAGGGGCGACGTATCACTGTCACCGTTGAGAACAAGGAGGATCTGTCGCGCGACATTCTCAAAGCCGAATCGTGCTCCATGTCTTGCCTTGAATTAAACCTCAACGTCGAGCCTGGTACACTTGGTGGCCGGTTCACAACGATTGAAGGACTCTTGACACAAGTCCGCGACGACCTGAGGTCATCCATTTTCGATGTCGGTGATGGGGGTGACTCGATGGACGCAGAGACGAAGCAGAAGTGGAACACCTTCTTCCACAACCTCTCAGCGGCCATCAACGGCGAAGACAAGTTCACCATTGTTCTCGAGGATCCCCTTGCCAGCAGCTATGTTCAGAGCTTCACCGCACCAGAGCCAGACCCTAAGATCAAGGTTGAGGACTACGAGCGGACGGAAGCGGAGGAGGAGGAGCTAGGGCTAAGGGACATGAAGACGGAGGGTTACGAGGAGGAGCATGCGGCGACGAATGGTGCGACCACCAATGGTGCCTAAGGTTTCGGACAAGTTCCATATCTTGTAGATTTCCTTGACTCTTTTTGCATTGGGTCGGCGCTTCCGAAGATACCAGGGCCTCGCCAGCCAGGATGAACACAGAAATGATTTCATACCCGGATGTCCTCTCTTAGCATGTTCTTCAACCCGCCAGAGGGTTTGCGTGTATCGTGACATTCTTGATCTCGATCTTCTCTTGCGGTCGCGACTTCTTGTCGACGGCGACGTGCTCTATGTCGTCCAACACCTCCCAGCCCTCCAAGACTTTTCCAAACACGGTATTCTTTCCGTCCAAATGCGGAGCCGGCGCGAAGGTAACGAAAAATTGGGATCCATTTGAATTGGCACCCTTGTTCGCCATGCTCAGAATTCCCCTGGCATTGTGCCTCAGCGCAGGCCTGATCTCGTCTTCGAACAGCTGGTTTGGGGTATCGTATATGGAGGTCGATGTCTTGTGTTTGGGGTCGGATGCAGGCGAGCCGGTCTGTACCATGAAGGAGGGGATCATGCGGTGGAAAGGCGATGCATTGTAGAAGCCAGAAGCACAGAGGGCGAGGAAGTTCTCGGCGGTTTTGGGGACTGTCTCGCAGAAGATTTCGAGTTTGATGTCGCCTTTGGTAGTGTGTAACTTGTAGCTGTCAGCGTGATATCGCAGGCCAACAGGCGAGACTGGACTTACGGTGACGGACATGTTGGTGGTGGAGGTTGGTGTGTCGATCGCCAGGCTTGCTTGGGGCGGTGGACTTGCAGACAGCTTCGCCGCGGCTAGAACATGGTGCGTCAGCCCCGTCAACGTCGACTACTCAGCTGCAATCGCCCTGCGTTCGCTGTCATCGCCATTCTTACAGCCTGGCCTCCCGCTCTTTTCTCGTGTGCTCGCTGCATTCGGCCAGACTTGTCGTTCCGCCATAGCTGCCAGCTGGAGACGCCCCCATACCGCGTAGACAAGCAGCCCTACGGCTTTCGGGACGTAGCCCACTACAGCATACCCGCGCATCCGCTACACGCACCATCCCGTATATCTCTCGCATATTCGCTGGTCGGCCCGTCGTGCAGCCACCGGCTTTCCTGCCGCCCACCTAGGTAGACCCCGCTGGTTCAATAGTCGAGGCGTCTACATCATCCCCAACCCCACAATCCGCGACCCAGAAGGCTCCCTAGCTGCCCCGAGCAGGCACCGCAATAGCTTCCGCGGCCACAGCACCGCACCCAAGAGCGCGCATTTGTAGCCGAAGGCCTGGGTGCTCAAAGGCCACATTCACGCCCATGCAGCGCCGCCTGCCATCCCAGGCTTGCGCTGTGAGATTCGACCATGTCGGCCTTCGTGCGCGTCTCAGGACCGCCAAACAGTAACTTTCTGGTTGGCTATCCGGGCATATCCGCTACACTCGTACGTCTCCCCATCTTGCTCCTGTCTGAATTGGGCGTCTTGCGCTCCAACCTGTCCCCCTGGCGTCGCTGTATGGCGCCCTGCCCTTCCACAAGGGTACTTGGCCAATGCTGACACCTCACAGCCTCGAATAGAGGGCAAAGTCGAGATACGACCGCTCCTCGGTGTATCCGCGCCCGTCAATGTCTCGCTCGTTACCATAGCATTGCACCGCCGCGAGACGATACACCCCTCCGCCGACTCGGTCACAAAGAAACACCTGGCAGCCCCACGCAAGGAGATCACCGACATTGTGGGCAAGGAAATGCTCCTATATCGATGTTCGCCGGGACGAGAGCATGAGAGCATATTATGCATGGACCTGCCCTTCGTCATCTTCATACCATACGGCCGCGGCGGCGAGGAGGTGGCGCGGAGAGTCCCGCCTGCCAGCTTACAGCTACCAAGTCGGACGGCAGAGACATTCTACGAGCTAGTCGTAACCGTACAGCAAGGCCCTCAGGAACAGAAAAAGTACCCGTTCGCCGTGCCAATACAACGATACGATACCCTCTCCACCTTCGGCATGTATAATAGACCCGAGAGCGCAGAACGAGTGACGGATCATCTGGTCACCCTTGGAATAAGCCTGCCGCGGTGGAGCTATGGCCCGCTTGACCCAGTCTCAGTATACATCAAACTGAGTCCAAATCCCGATTGGCTGAACAAGGCGAAAAAGGTTACCATACAAAAGATCACAGTTGGCATCGATGAGGAGATCATCTTTAATCATGAGGGAGATGAGCCGACGCGGAAGGTGAAGACTTTGGCCAAAACGACGCAGGCTGTTGGAGTCAAGATGCCAGAAGCAGGCTACTTCACTAATCTTGGACTCGTCTTCCCGGCAAAGGATTTACGCGACAACGCTGGCATAATACCAAGAGGACAGAAGGAATTTCCCATGTACGCTGTAAACGGATTCACCACAACAGGCACTCTATACAAGATTGAGTATTATCTTACCGTCAAGGTAGGCTGAGGCGCATAATATTTCCTTGCGCATGCTGACAAGCTACAGGCACAAATGTCGTCAGCGCGTGATATTCTGCTACGTCAGCCTATTGTCGTATGTCCGTTCGACCATGCTGGCTGCAAAGAGGAAATGGAAGCCATTGAGCAGGCAGCCAAGGACGCTGCACACGTTGCGCCGGATAATCCTATGCTTCCCGCGAGCATTATTATTCGATCGAATGACCCAGAGGGCCTACGCGCACTTGGAATTTCGATTGTAGGAGGCGTGCGCAAACCGCTGATCGAGTGAGGAGCTATATGATTGAAGAGTTGGAAATCTGAAAGGATGGGATTGGCTTCTGGAAAGCATCCACGCTTGAGCGGCTTTATCTTCGACTTGTATGCAAGCACGGAAGAGGGCAACAGCGTATTCCTCGTAAACTGCAGCAGCAGCAGCAGCTCTGGACTCAGCCTTGGTGCTCCAGTAGCGGTCTTGTTGAATCGGTTACATCACTAGATCGCTTACAGGCTACACGCTTAGTGTCTGAGAAGTCTTTTACCGTCTGCGGCTGTATACGGCACAGCAAGAACAGTGCCAGTGTCTTTCCTAGACACCGTTTGCTGCAGCAGAGCCGCGAGCCATGTATCGAATCCCCGTCACCTCAGGCATTCGGTCTACTTGAACATACAACAGGCGCAAGGTCATATACCCAATGGGCTTGCGTGTTGTTTTCGAACGAGTTACTGATATTTTACTGTTTCTTCAACTGGCGTTTTTACACCGAATCAGGTGGGGATGATAATGGGACCGAAACGGCCGTTTGAAGTTTTGTTTTTGTTTTCCAATCTTATGATACCTTCTGTTCGTTCATTTTCAGCATTATAATCACGGGTCCTTTGGGTGGCAAACGGGCTGGAACCGGGTGGGGACTGGGACTGGGCGGGTCGTAGGGTGGGCTATGTGTGGCGTGGTGGTAGTGCGATGTATGGAAGGGGCAGGCGAAGAGGACATGTCAGAAAGACATGATTAGGTAGATGACAAGAGAAAGAGACGAGTCGAAGATACTACTATCACTACTACAAATTGGATGCACAGGTTGTCACAATGATACGATGTATACGCCCAGAGATAAGCGATGCCAGATGCTCCGCTAGAGACTATATTGCGGCAGCTAATGCGGCCAAGCACGAGGATCGCTGCCCGAGCGACACTGTGGCTGAGGATTCATGTGACCATGCACGTGAGAAGGGATAGTGTTGATGGTTTGAAAGCAAGTGGATACGTCGGTAGTGTGGCAAGATGCCGCGGAGGTTGTCATTCGAATTCTTTGGAAATGCGAGCTTATCGATAGGCTGGCGCGTTGCGTGACTGCAAAGGGACCTATTCTCCGCGACATCGGCTGAAGGTTGGGAACCGTTTTCTTTGGCTTTCGTTCTTCTTTCATTCTCGTTTGCAACTGAGACTCTCCTGCGTCGTCTTGTGTTTCTTAGTCCTGCCATCGCATTCGAGCTCCTTTCCGGGTCGCTTCGCAACAGCAGGCTTGCCACCCCTCCCCCGCCAATCCTCCGCGCACCATGAGCGCCATTCTCTCCGCAGATGATTTGAACGACTTCATATCGCCTGGTGTCGCGTGTATAAAGCCCATTGAAACGCTCCCTTTACAGCAAGAAGAGACATCGGTAGGCCCCATTTTCGCATTGCGTCGTCGCTGGGGGCATAAACTAAGGATTGCTAGAACGCCTACGAAGTCACGACCGAAGAGAAGGCCGCTGCCTCAGAGCCGCCGCCACCCGCTTCGATATCGCTAACCGACTGTCTTGCTTGTTCAGGATGCGTGACAAGTGCAGAAGCAGTGCTCGTTTCGCTGCAATCGCATACCGAAGTCCTCACCACGCTCGACACGTACCGATCGCTGCGCGCGCCATGGTCGGCACACAATGGGACAAATAACGTCAATGGGAATCATGCTGAAGGGAAACTATTTGTAGCGAGTGTCTCGCCTCAGGCACGCGCGAGTCTGGCAGCCGTTTTCAATGTCTCTGAGGCAGAGGCCGGAAACACGATCTCCCAGCTCCTCAGCGGTCCAGCCGGCTTGAAGTCTGGTGGTCAGCAGGGCAGCGACTTCACATGGGTCATTGACACCAACGCGATGCGCGAAGCATGTCTCGTGGCAGCAGCAGACGAGGTCACGAATGCGCTCTCGCCCGAAGTACGAAAGCCATCACCAAAATCTGGGTCGGAAGGCGCCATCGATACTACACCAAAGGCACCAATCCTCACATCTGCATGTCCAGGCTGGATATGCTACGCTGAAAAGACACATCCATACGTCCTGCCACATCTTTCGCGCCTCAAATCACCACAAGCGCTTACTGGGACATTGATCAAATCGGTGCTCAGCGAGCGCTACCATGTACCTCCGTCGCAAATATGGCATCTCGCAATCATGCCATGCTTTGATAAGAAGCTTGAGGCAAGTCGTGGCGAGCTCACCTCTGCCGCCTGGCTACCAAACTACGACCAGTCCGATGAGAAGATACGAGACACTGACTGTGTGATTACCGCCCGCGAATTACTTCACCTTGCGGCTGCTCGCGGCATTAATCTTGCTAGTCTCCCTCGCACACCACTTTCTTCAGCAGACCGAATCCCATTCCCCGATCCTAAACTTGATGCTTTCCTGTTTCCTTCCTCGCAGCGGAAAAGTCAGAGTGTCGCCGCTGGAACCTCTGGCGGATATCTAAACCACATACTACAAACGTACCAAGCAAGAAATCCCGGATCATCGATATCGGTAGCAAGGGGTCGAAATGCCGATGTGGTGGAGTACTCGGTCGTTCAGGGTTCAGAAATCATTATCAAGGCAGCGCGTTTCTACGGTTTCCGCAACATTCAGAACTTAGTACGGCGATTGAAGCCAGCACGAGCCAGCAGATTACCAGGTGGCAAGACGGGCATTAGCAGAAAGCCCGGTGGAGCCAGCGCAGCTGGCGAAGGTGTAAAAGACTATGCATACGTGGAGGTCATGGCTTGCCCAGGTGGGTGCACGAATGGTGGCGGACAAGTCAAAGTCCAAGAAGTCGAAGAGGTACGCGTCTACGAAGGCATGCAGCAAGTTAACGAAGAGGCGCCTGCTCCTAAGCCGGGCCCGAAAGAACAAAAAGAGTGGCTGGCCAGGGTTGACGAAGCCTACTTCTCCGGTACGGACTCGGAGGACGAAAAGAGCGAAGAACATGGCGACAGAGAAACGCAAGACGCTAAAACAAACGATCATGTCTCCGCGGATATTGTTGATGGTATATCAAGAACGCACATGAAGAACATCATGGCGCATTGGTCGCACATAACTGGCGTCGACCAACAGAAGCTGGTTTATACTTCCTACATCAAAGTCGAAAGCGATGTAGGAAAGAAGAAGCAAAGTGACATGGAAAGAGTTGCCGGGTTGGCTGTTACTGCTGGGGGCGGATGGTAGCTTGGTCTCCTTGCTTCGACTACGATGAGCATATACAGGCGTTTATAGACGATTGGGGCAAAACACTGGTATGTAGCATTTGGGCACTAGGACCCTAACAGGAATTGGGCGATTTGCTTGTATCATAGACGTTTCCATCGTTAAAGTTACATTGTCTATTGAAGAGTCTATCGAGACAATGTGAAGTTGTCTCCCTCGGCTCTCTCATGATCTCTTTTTGCGCGTATATAAATGCGATCGTACACAATGCTCTTCTTTTCTTTTCTTTTTTTTCCACGCCCTGCCACATGCTTGTCAAGCAAGCATGTGCAGATATACAAACAACTTCCCTTCCAGCACTAGCGCCCCCCCCCCCCCCCCCCCCCCCCCCCCCCCCCCCCCCCCCCCCCCCCCCCCCCCCCCCCCCCCCCCCCCCCCCCCCCCCCCCCCCCCCCCCCCC
>LR132818.1:0-10693 GCA_900634815.1 Paradendryphiella salina | reverse complement strand
CACCTGCACTCCCGCCAAACCCACCAGCACCGCTACCACTCCCCGCCCCACTCCTCGGTGTCGCCTTACCCATTCTCTCAAAAAGACGTTGAGCAGCCGGCGTCAAATCGCCCTTGACCTTCTTCCCTGGCGTCTGCCCTCCAGCAGCATTCGACTTTGACCTGCCCGCAGGTGTCGGCGCGCTCAAAAAGCGGGGTGTCTCAGCTGCGGTAGAAAAGATACCCAGAGCAGAGCCTGTTGTTGTTGTTGTGGGCTTATTCATTGTAGAAGATGTATTTGAATAAGAAGAAGAGCGTTTCGCAGCAATTTTATCCACCATTCTATGATGCATCTTCTCACGCGAGGAGGACTCGTTGATGGTGAAAGGTGTGGCTTTACTACTGCTGTTGCTGTCTAGACCGTAGCGCTCGAGGAGATTGGTTGGCGCGTCTTCGTCATCATCGGAGGAAGGGGAGGGCGGTCGCGCATCGACGAATGCGTAGCCATTTACTCGGGGTGTTTCGCTGCCCGTGTAGCCTCCTTCGCTGGGGTTAAGGCGCGGGCGCCCTGCTACGGCATCGCGAACTGCGGAGAGTGTAGGGCTTGACGGCTGTCTTTGAAGGGCTTCGGTCTCCGAGGCGGCGGGCAGGCGCGTGTTGTTATACACGACTTTTTTGGGGGGCGCGAGGGACATGTTTTCGGCTTCTTGGGCGCGGGTCGGTGCCCACTGTTCTACGCTCTCGGGGCCGAACATGAGGCTGTTGATGGCGGTGTGGCGGTGTCCGATTGGTGCTGCGGGTCGCTCGTCGAGGTTCTGGCTTGGTCGCGTGCTGAGGACGAGTTCTTTGCCTTTTGATGCTGCGGCTCTTGCTTGTATGACCTTTTGCTGGGCTTCGCGCTGCTTGCTTGCATACATGTTGCCTTGTCGTAACCATACATTCTTTTCGAACCTCGCCTTGTTCTGCTTGTCGACAATCTGGCTGAAGCTTTCCTGATCTTCGCTTGTATATTTGACTTGGAACGCGCCTAGGCTCATGTTCAGATCCACATTGTTCAGCTTGCCCAGGTCTTCCTCTTCGTCTTCTGCTTCTGTCCCTGCAACTGTGAGGGGTGTGTCTGCACCCCATACGCTCGGTGTCCTGCCCCCAGCTCCACCACCTGTCTTCTCAAACCTCGTCCTTGCTGCCACGTTGCGCTGCCCACTTGGTACAGGCGTCATGACCTGTGTGAGCTTCTTGCCTGCCTCTCGTATCCATGACCGATTTTTGCTTTCTACCGCATTAAGGTATTCGCGCTGCACATCCGCTTCTGCTAACCCGGGGAAGAAGTCGCGACGGATGATGTGCGACACGGCAGAGACATATGTATCTTCGTCGAGAACCACCGAGGGACGTTTTATTCGTTTCGGCGCAGGGGGAGGTGGCATGAGGGCATTCGGTGCGCTGCGCTTCGTGAGCGCTGTAGGGTTGGAGGTAGACATGACGCGGTTGTGGTGGGGTTGGAGATGATTGAAGGGCTACTGTGGGGTTGAGACTGGATAGGATGGCAAACAAAAAACACTGCTAGTCAGGTGATTTCGAGAGAAATGATCGAGGGGCTCGACATGTGTGCCGTAGTTGTGTGGGCTGGTGAATGAGAGATGGCGCAAAGTGACTTTCCCCGACGACGATGTCTTAGCGCTGGCAGATGGCCCCACCGCCTTCAGCCCTACATCTTCCATGCAGATTGCGGGTGAAAGTACCAGCATAAGTCTAGCAAAAGTTACACGAATTGTTCGGTTAATGCTATAATTCCCGAGATCACCACAGCTTCTTCACGTGCGTAGCAATTCGTCACTTTAGTCCTGGAAAACATGGCTTGCAACGTCCTCTATTCCCTCTCTATCTTGTTCCTCGTGTAGAGTGCAAGACTAATTGCACAAATACTACCTATCCTAGCATAGCACTCCGGGCTCAAACAGATCGACTATCTGGCATGACACGACACTGCTGTTGCTGGCCCTTGCGAATACAAACTTGCTTCATACCGGCCTCTTTTTTTTGCTTGCACATACGTGCTTCATCCGAATACCTCAGAGCTCGAGACGCCGTCACACGCCTATCACCGATCCATCGAAACTGTCGAGACGACAGGATTGTGAAGAAATACACACCCATGTACAAAGATGCATCTCTAGTAAAACGACTCAACCATGGCGTCCTTGTGCGTAGTGTTGATATTGGCAGGGCCGTTGCCCTCGCCGAGCCTGAAGACGGATTCGACGACAGAGAGTTCAGTAGCAGTAGTGTCGAGGCCTAGATGTTGTGTTATTCGCCGCAATTTGTTGTCTCTCATACGCCTTTACTTACCAGTAACGGCCATCCAGTCGTTGACAACCATGCCCGCACCGACAACGGCGCTGCCACGGTTCACACTACCAGCCACAAGCGGGACCTGCAGCAAACTCGACAGCTCATCCTGATCCTGGATGCTTGTCTTGGGGTGCACGATACCACCCTGGTTGCTCAACGCCATGTAGCTTCCGGTAAGCACGTTGTCTGCGATGGTCTGCCTAAACACCTCAACGCCAAGCACATCTGCTATTATCTCTTCGGTTTCGCGTTCAATATCTGGATGTACGAGAGCGACATGATCGTTGCAACATATTACGTTGCCGAGGGCTGATAGCCGCTCTTCTATTCTCTGAATCTTGACTTCGTCGGGTATGGAATTTCGGAGGTGCTGGAGTTCTTGGTCTGTGGTGGTGGTGGGGACGAGGAGGCCTTTCTTGTTGCCAGCAGTCAGTCTGCCGACTATTCTGGTGCCCGCGATGGTGGCATGGCAAATGGGAATCACGTCTTGGAGTTCGGCTTCGAAGACACTATTGCGCCACCGTCAGTGCTGATTTTCGCGCAGCGTCAAAGTCTTATACCAAAGACCGCATAGCAAGCCCAAACGTCAAGAAATACCTGCGCACCTGTAAAAATTCTCACTCGCGCCGACTGCGACAATGGCGTATGCGTTTGTGAGTGTCGAGAAGACACCGACTTCGTTGGAGTTTTCGAATTGTGCGCGGACAGCCATGATTGCGATTTCCTTGGTGGAGCTTGTTCGCAAAGGGGTTTGGTTGTACGGAGATTGTCGGGTTTGCAAGGGCCAGGTGAAGAGTTCGAGTGGTCTAAGAGCACAGTGGTCGAGCTTGCTATGGTTCTGCAGAAACTGTGAAGACGGCGCGACTATTTTGTAAAGAGCGACATCATAAGCCCCGCTACTTGATTGGGTCTAGTGCCGTGGGCGCTACGTCTTTCGACTCATCCTGAGTGAACCCCGAAAGGGTCTGACTGCATTGCCTCGCTCGCCACCTCTACATGTTCGCCTTGGCTGTGAAGATATGACTGCGGCATGGAAGAGTCATTCATACATCGCTTGGCGGCCTCTATCCGCCGAGAGCGAGTCTTGTTATGGGGGGGTGCAACAACTCGTGTCGTCGCACGTTCTGCAATAAGCCCAGGGCTCCAATTCCTTTGATGAGACTTGACCAAATCATTCTAAACTGGCATTCAGACCTTAAAATCACGGCACAGAACCTGCTACTGCCGTTTCGCCAGACGACAAAAACTTCGCACATGGCCAGCTCATTGCAAGTCACCGTGCTTGTTCTCGGCAGGTTGTCGTCCACGCACGTCCCCCATCTTGAAGCAAGCCACACAGTCCTTGACATATATGCCAACGTCTCGCGTAGCGAGCACAGCAGCGCCTATGCCATCTCTCCGCTTTCACGCCCAAGCTTTCGGCGAAAAGCCCAAAAACAAGAGCACAAGGCTGCCGACTGGCACGTGAGCACCCCCAATTACTCTTGTCTGCTCGGTCGGCTGCTCGCTACTTCTTCTCGCTGCACCTAGGAACTCCAGCACCACCCTTCGCACACGAATTAGGCAGAAGATAATCGATGCGATTCGCGTCTTATCGTGAGTGATGTACAGGAGCGTGCATGGACATCGAAATTACAAAGGGTTCAATACTTCTCCAAGCTCTGTCCATACCCACTGTGATATTATTCGAGGAGCAAGCGCACGGGTGCACCACTACTTCTTCAGATTTCTCCCAGCCACCTTCCATGGGCACGCACACCCTTGTCTCGCATCACGCCTCCCCCAAGACTAAAACTGGCAACTGACAAAGTCATCGAACACCAAAGATGAAGATTTTATGTGACATGCTACGGCTGAATTGGCAGTAAATGTAGGTCCCAACAACGAAAACAAATGGGTAATAAAACGCTTGTGAAAAGCAACAAGAAGTTGGAAAACAAAAAAGGGAAACGCCCGCTAAACTGCATCATGTGCCGTACACGACTCGCTTTCAGAAATGAAGATGATAATAATAATAACAAAATGTTAGAAGAAGGGGCTCCACAGAAACTAGACAGTGTAAACTCAGGACAAGATCAGAAGATGTCGTGATGAGCTTTGCATGTCGTGTGACGCGGCCGAAATAAAAACATTAACGTGCGTGATGCCATGAGTATGTTCGTGAGGTGGTTCGTTATATAAAAAGGATATCCCATGCAAGGAAGGCATGTAGATGACCAGTATAGCCGCTGGAGGTGGCCATAGAGGAAGAAACCTTTTTTTTTTCGCTGACAGATTGTTCGCCCGGATTGCAAAAGTGGGTGTCACTCATTACATTCGCGATGCAAGAATGGCCAACGCGATAACGACACCAATCAAAAGTGTCCCCACTCCAGACATAACGCGGTTAAGGTTGCGCCACCAGTTTGCTTTTTGGAAGGCCTTGTCGTCAGCTGGCCCGATAGTTTGGGCAAACTGCTGTTCCAGGTCGGCCTGACTAGATGTGGGAGTAGCCATGTTGTTCGGATCGAGAGGCAGGGGGAGGAACGAGGCGATTATCCATGCTGTATTCCCAATCAGTACAAATGTTCATACCAGTGGTATTGGCGCTGGGGTAAGCACTTACTAAGAGGGCAGAGAAATCCCAAGCAGAAGAGCAGGATTTGTCTGTTTTGACGTCCGAACAGTGTCAGGTGTATATCGTCGTCTAAAGATGGTGCGTTCCATGCGCTGTAAAGTGCCTGTCCTCTTTGATCCGCTCGGAGATGTGGTGTTGAATAACCAGTCAGCTGGTACATCTGGGGGCCAACTGCATAGACTGCTCCGTCAATTGAATGAACATCATCAGCCAAGGAAACAGTATCGGTGGCTGAAGCGGCTCGATTCCGCGGACGGTTCCGCGGGCGGTAGATGCTAAGAGGAAAGTTACTCTCAGAAGGCGTACGTGATCGTCCGCTTTGCGAGGTTCCAAGTCGTATGCTACCAGAAGATTCCGACTCCGGGGCAGCGGGCACTGAGATCCGTTCGCCCCTTTGGTAGTACACTTTTGCCCATGCCGGAATGTTGTTAGCCAAAAAGTTGGACACGTTTGACGATGCGGACCCAGGTCGAGAATCGTTAACGGACGAGCCATCCACACTGTTGTTCCTCCGTAGATAACCAGAATTCTTCATCCGTAGCGGAATTGACGATGGCAATGGCGAGATGGTATCCATGTGCTCGCTGTTGTTGTCGGAGGATCCCCTTGAAACTGGTGAGAACAGCGGTCGTGGAACTGCGGAGAACTCGGTATGTCCGTCTGAGGATACATTGTCCGATGATGATTGTGCGCTCGAAACTGTCTGTCTCCTCCGTAGTGGAATGGTCGTTCGCCCATTACCGCCATAGCTTTCTTGTGAATGAGATCTTGCGCCGAATGATCGGGAGCCCCGTGCAATTGACCGTGAGTCGCGCTCGGAGCCAGACGGAATCGTTGACAGCTGGGAACTCCAGTTGTGTATCAACGAGCGGTCCTGCATCCGGGACGAGATATTGGGCAGGTTCTGAGAGTCAGCTCGTAGACTATTGAACGATGGCGCGCGCGCAATAGGATAATTGAGACGGATACCGCTTGCGAAAGAGGCTGTGCTGGCTTCATGAAGAGTTGGCGATGTAGTTGGTTCGATGCTGGTGTAAGAAATATCAGAAAATGTAAACGAATCAGTGCTTTGCTGAGGCTTCAACACAGGTTGGCGATAGTCAGTGTAACAAATGAGCGCAGACTGCCCTGCTTCGGATTCGCACGGCGTTGGGGTGTATTCGTCGTCTTGGGGTAGCGGTCGACCGACACTGACACTCGACGGGTTTCCGGCGTTACTAAAAGAGTATGGTTCGGCGGCAGGAAAAGGTGAGGCAAAAGACGCAGCAGATGCCTTGGGTGTCAATGCACGGCTATTTAACGAATCACCACCAGAAGAGGATGGAGGAACTGCACGGATAGTCGGCCTTTGGCTGGGTGGTTCCTCCTCAAGTACTTCCAGGCCTTTTTCATGATCCTCAAACTCAGGTGGGGGTGAGGATGGGGCAGTGCTCCCTTGCGAAAATCTTACAGATGAAGGCGAAAAGGAAGACGCTATGAGGGTATCTTCCTCTGACATGCTAGTTGTGGCTGAATGTCTAGTTCCTTTCTTCCGTGACAGGATGGGCAGCGGTGTTTGGGCTCGGCTCGCCTCGAATTTCGCAATGGTGTTGGCAACCTGGCTACCATTTGAAACAAGAGACCCCGGCCTATCAGGCCTCTCAAACCCATAACCCGGTGCATGACGGGGTGGGGGCAGTATCTGCGATGATTCGCTGGGTACAGGATGTTTCTGATAGATGTCGTCGCTGGGGTCTTGGACTATGCGAATCGTTGGACCCGCGTGTTGATTGGTCTGGGAATGGGAGCGTTCGTGGAGCGGTTTCCGAACAGGGGACGAGTCTTTGCTTGGCGATTTCGGCGGCGAGAACTTAGGGCCCTGTGGAATGGTTCTTGACGATATGGAGTTTTGCGATTTGGCGCGACGATGTGGTGATGACATGCTGCAGTGGTGGTGGCTGTGGTGTGGTACGGGTGGGTCGGACGACCGGAATTGTGGGATGGTGAACGCGCGCGGAGAAGTCGAAACCGATCATTAATGAATGGGACCAAATAGTGGGAAAATCACAAAAGTGTTGTAAAAGATTGTATGTAAAGGATAGTCAATGAGTGACGGAATTGCTAGAACATCAAAACAAAAAGAATGGCGGCCCGTAGGCAATTAACAGTCGAAGGGTTTGAGAGAGAGGGAGTGTGTGTGTGTGGATGAGGAGAGGATGCAAATCGAGGGAGAGGGCGGACGTTGGCAGGCAGCTCGGCCTAAAGAGGGTTCGTGGCTGGATGCAGATATGCAGGTTCGCGCTGCAGTTGGGATCCGGTTGACAGCTCAGCCCCGGTAAGCAGCCAAGCACGAGCCGTAGAATATGAGCCGCGGTGCAAGAGTGTCCCCAACGCGCACGATGCGCACGATGCGCACGATATCCGCTGCTTCGTAGCCTATACTGTGCGCAATTGCGATGCGATGAGGACGGGTCTGGCGCGCTATGTGGTCGCCGCGATGCGCCCCAGAAACTCTCGTCCAAGCGGCCCTTTGCACAAATCGCTAGAGGCGCGTCGCGAGTCGAACGTTTAAAATGGTCAATTATTTTAGTCGCAGCCAGTGACGACGTGCTGTGAGGCGTGCTAGGCTTTGACTGGACGAATGGCTGGCCAGTGGACCTTGCGGTGTGCGTCCTGCAGGGGTAACGCGCTGGGAGTTCGTGCTGGTCTCCAACGTTTCAAGGAACCGAGGAATGATGTCGCGAGTCGGGCCGATGGTTGCTCGCGAACTGGAGATCTCCGCACGTGATGACGGCACGTGACTACTAGATGGCTGCTGGCGAGGTGGTTATCGATAGATGAATAATGACTGCGAAACCTTGGTCGACTCGCGACAACGCGGGGGAGGGGGGACTAACAGAGGGTTTAAGACAACCTTGATGCTTTGTCCATTAGCACAGGGAGTAGCACGTTTGATCTTAGCGTCTTCCTTTTCTTAACAGCATATCGCCATGCCACCGCCGACCAGAGGCTGGCGGGACAGTTTCAGCGTGAGCGCGCTGGAGGACCTGTACGAGAGACATGTCAAAGGCGGTAAGTGAACGATCCATTGGCCTGTGAGCCTCCCTTTCAATTTGGAACCTTCTTTAGACGCCTACGCGACCCACTCCGGACAACTCGATATCCTCGATTTGTGTCGAAACATTGCTATGAACTCTAACGTCTTGTCAGTCCCTAAGCCGCCCGTCCTCTCCCCAAACGCAGCGGCGCTTCTGTCGGTACGTTTCAAGCTTGCAGCACCCGCCCACCGCTACTATTGTTGTCACCCTATAGCACCGCATAAAGCGAGGTATGCTGAAAAATATAGCTAACACGCGCGTTTGCAGGCTGCATATGTCTTCATCTACGTAATCCCCTTCTACCTGTCGTCTGCAACACGACCGTCGCCTACTCTCACACGCGATGCACCGTCGTCGATACGCGCCAGAGTCCGTGCCGTGACCTTGTCCACCATTCTGTGCTCTGTCATCACCGTAATGGTACTCTACCAGCATGAAGCAACCGTTGCGCACATCTTCAGCCTGCTCGGCCTGTGGCCCGTGTCGCCGCTGGACGTCATCCGAACAATGCTCCTGGTCGTGATACTTTTTGCCGGGCCTCTGTTCGAACACGGCATCGTAGACGGCGATTGGCAAGACTGGGTAAAACTAGATGGCCTGCACGAGACTTTGAGCAGCTGGATTGGGTATAGGAACTTTGTGGTGGTATGTATTCCAGGAAATTGCAACCTGCTTCATCCTAACAGAACCAGGGACCCGTCAGTGAAGAGCTCGTCTGGCGCTCCTTCATCGTGCCCCTCCACGTCCTAGCACAGTTCTCCGGCAAGCAGATCATCTTTATTACCCCGCTATACTTTGGCATCGCACATCTCCACCACCTCTACGAGTTCCGCATAACTCACTCCGAAGTCCCGTTCCTTCTGGCCATAGCTCGCTCGCTCTTCCAGTTCACATACACCTCACTGTTTGGTTTCTTCGCAGTCTTTGTCTTCATGCGGACCGGAAATGTCTATACCTGTATACTGGCGCACGCCTTTTGTAATTGGATGGGGCTCCCCAGATTTTACGGCCGTGTTGGTGTCGAGGCCGGGGTACCGATCGGACCACCAGACGTCGACAAGAAAGACGATGATCAGAAGAGCGTTCCTACGTACCAGGGAAAGGGTATGGAGTGGACTATAGCTTACTATGCTATCCTAGTGGCTGGAGCAGTTGGTTTCTACTATCAATTGTTCCCGCTAACGGAAAGCAGTCATGCTTTGCCTGTTGAGATGACAAAGGCATAACGGTTTCAGCCACGCTTGGGGACGGGATAAGAAGATGATCAGCAAACGACGTCACGACGTAGACGCACGCATGACGTGCAATTGAACTACTTTTTGCTTATGAAAAGGCCCGTTATCTGAGCCTAGCGATAGCCCACCAATTGTCCTTTTCATATCCAGACTCGAGCACGATCCCACCTGCCTGCTCAATATCGCTCTCCAACTCACCCTTCCGATACAAGTGATAATATCTTAGGAAAGTCTTGTCTCCCTCTTTCTCCTTCTCCTTCTCTTTCTCTTCATCCCTCATGTCTTCGATTACATCACCATCCTTCTTTTTCCGCTTTGCTTCTTTCTCCTTCTTCTGCTTCAGCACCCACGGCACCATGACATCCTGCTCATGTCCCTCATCCCACCCGCGTCTGCTATCCTTCTGCTCGAGCGCCCAGACGTAGATTAGTGCCTGTCCGCCTAACGCAGCTCGCGTAGTTGCAGTAGTTGTGAGTCCGCCAGCCTGGCTCGAGCTAGGCCGCCGCAGGAGATCTAAAACACACTTCACAGCTTCTACCCTCCGCGTGGGCGTAGACAAGTGATGTACTACTGCAATAGAAATGGCAAAGTCGAATACGCCGTGTGGATGTGGTAGAGCGAGGTTATCTGCTACCAGCACATCGTGCGGCTGGTGCTTTTTTGCGATTGTAACGAGGTTTGTTGATCTGTGGGGAACGTTAAAGAATTACAGATGATTTATTTGAATGGGGGTGGTGAATTTCCCTCTTAATAGAAAGGAAAGAAGTGAAGAAGACAGAAAACCAACCCGAGTATCCAGGCAGTAGTTAGGCACCAAGAAACCCAGAAAACTTACCGATCAGATCCCACAATCCACACGCGATCATTCACGGCCAAGTACTTCCCATTCCCACACCCAACGTCGGCGCCAATAGCGCCATCCTCTTGCTCCTTGAGAAATCTTTCTACAATCGGCCATGGCTGTTATCATCGAATGAGTCAGTCAGTCAGGCAGGCATTCCCATATTCTCCCCAAAGATTCTGAACATATACATCTCCCCTTATACAGACGATAAAAGGAGGTTCAATTTTTGTTCTCTTTTGTGTTGTTGCAGAAAAAAAGAAGAAGAAGAAGAAAACAAAAAAGTGAAGAGACCATGGACGCACACCTTATACCTGGTACTGGAGAAATGCGAGGCGATTTCTTCGTACACGGAATGTACGTGCTCGGCTTCGTATGTCGCGCCGTTGGCGTCGGCGGACACCATTTTTTTTTGGGGGGGGGGGGGGGGGGGGGGTCCATATGTTTCCGCAACGATAATATAGTTACTAGACAGCGCACCCTTAAGGTCGCTGTGTTCACCTTCGTTCAATACTACAGAGTTACACTTTCTACTTCCCAATAACGTACCACTGTGAAGTATTCCATTCCGATCCAGAGCTTCCCGTCGTTCA
>LR132817.1:0-10712 GCA_900634815.1 Paradendryphiella salina | reverse complement strand
CTTGATTGTTGACAAGTCTGCTCGTACATGGCCCGAGCGAGCGTACTACGATTACGAACCGTATTTGAGTTTATCGTATATACAACCGTACGTACAACACCAAGAATCGAGCCGTACGTACCTCACGATAGCCTCAAACGTACCGTATTACGGTACGTTGGAAACGCTGATTTGAGGCATAGTCTTGCGCAGGTCTTGCGCAGGCGCAAAGTAAGTCACATGCATAGCCCATGGGAATGAGATGGCAGGCACTATTCTAATATCCTCTGGGTATCGATTAGTTTGATGTACATGTGTTAAAATCGTTAGTGCCAGTTTTGCCGTCTAAGAGCTAGCCACAATCAGTCCTCATCGAAGGGTGAGCGCCAGACCCGGGCCCTAGGTGCTTTGCTGATGGGCTGTAAGTGGGAATCTGATGCCTTTCATGGCGATACCAAAATAGCTAATGGCAGCAACCCCGTAAGCAAATACTAATTTCCATGTTCCGCCATGCTCCAGCTCCATTCCTTGAAGATATGCACTCAACCATTTCCCAAGAATCCCCTCAACGCATTCTCGACTTACTGATCATCGAAACCCTGATCCTGCGTCTGCTGCGCCATTTGCTGCTGCGCAAAGGTACGTTGACCATTCAGGACGTTACCCACACTGCCCGATTGCGCGTTTATCGCTCCTTGATGATCAGCCGGAAAGCCACGACCACACACATCATCTGTGTAGCCACCTGATGGGGCACCAGAGCCGCGACCGTTTGTAGTAATGGGCGGTCGGGTATGGAAATTCTTCAGTGGGCAACCTAAACCGGTGTACGTGGGCAGCGAGAGGGGCTGGCCTGCGGCCAAGGCAACCTTCTCCTTGTCCCGCTTCTTCTGCTGCACTAATGTACCCTTGACGCCACGTAGATACTTCACTGCTGCATCTATGAGCTCCTTCTTTTCCAGAGAGCTCTTGAGAGCTTCAAGCATTTCGCGAACTTGAGTCTCAGATTTGATGTGTGGACATGTGCGGGAATGACCATAGTGCGCTAAACCACATAATCCGCAGTGCTCCACACCTGCAACCTTGAGCTCACAAGAACCTTGAGGATGATCCTTGTGGCAAGCTGGGCAGACGCGGTTGCCGTAGGAACCGTATGTTGGCTCGAGAGGGTTGCGAAGAGACACATTGGCGCGTTCAAATGGCTTGACTGTCGCTTGATTAGTCTTTAGAACCTTTGGTGGTGTCCGCGATGGCTGTGAGGAGAGATCGACAAAAGCTGGCGATTCCCGGACAGAAGAGTCATCGACACATGAAGTGGATAGAGGCCCGGGCTGCTTAACACTGCGAGGGTCTTTTGACGAGCCAAGAAAGACCTTGACCCCACTCCCTGAGGGCATAACGGCATTCGGCGTGGACTGTACAGGGAAAGAGATACCGGGAATCGTTGAGGGCTGATATGATGAAACATTGGACGCACCTGCGCCATTCTGCTTATGTAGGGAGTTCGCGACATTTATTGTACTGCTACGACGGTCGTCGCCGAGCTCTTTGGCGGCATCGACTTCGTCATGACCTGGTCCAGGCTCGCTCGCGTCTTCAGACTCGGCTTGAAAGTCGGTGTCGAAGTCGGAATCTGTCATTTTCTTGCGCTTCTTGTTGGGCTTCTTGACAGGGGACAGAGGCAGAGCAAGAGTGTCCTCAAAGTGGTCTTCTCCAACAACAGAGGCAGTATCATCGTCCCTTTTCTCAGCCGCGTAGTCGATAGCCTGTATGAAATTAGTGTTTGTTGCTCCAGAGAACAAGGCCATACGTACTGCTTTAGCCCGCCGGCCTCTGCCCATGGCCTCGGCTCGTGCAATAGCTTCAGCTGCCGCTGCCGCTTGCCTCTCCTTTAATATCCTATCCCAGACGCCAGGATCCGGAGCGACGTCTTCATCGACCATATCGAAACCATCCTGGAGGGTGCCCTTCTCGTTCACCCAGATTCGTGCGAAGCCAAATTGTGACTCTGCGGAGTCATCGTCGCCAGTTTGCGTATTTTCGATCTGGCTACGGTCGAGCAACTTGTCGATAGACGCGTCATCGTAGCGAATCTCGTTGTTAGCATCTTCATCCTTGAAAAGTTCTGCTGCGCCGTATTTGAGTATCGACTCTACATCCTCATCCTCGGGGTCTTCTCTGTCTAGATCTTGAACGACCACCTTGTCCAGAGCCATTTTCTTTTTACCCATCTGCATAATCTTCTCTTCAACAGACGCCCGGGTTGCTAGCTGAAGACAAAGCACTTTGTTCTTTTGGCCGATACGATGAGCTCTAGCGATGGCCTGGAGATCTTGATGAGGATTCCAATCTGGATCCAGGATGATGACGGTGTCCGCAGTCGCGAGATTGATCCCAACACCACCAGCTCGAGTGGAGAGCAGAAAGGCGAAAAGCGAAGAGTCAGGCGCGTTGAACTGATCAATACGCTTTTGCTTCTCGAGCGAGCCCATTGTGCCGTCTAGTCGTTGATATGCAAGTTGCATACCGTCCAGGAAATCCTCAATGATGTTGAGCATGTCGAGGAATTGGCTGAAGATCAGCACACGGTGGTTGCGCTCCCTGAGTTTTGGTAGTAGAGTTTCCAGAAAACTGAGCTTGGCGGAGGCTTCAACCAGGTTACGATGGGACACTGCAGCGACTTCACTTTGCTCTTCAATTTCGCGACTGTAGACGAATGGATGACAGAGACATTTGCGCAACTGCATGAGGATGTTGCTGAGATTGGCGCGTTCTTGCTGCTTGAGCTGTTTGTCAGAGGTGAAAAGGGCCTTGAGAAGCTCTGGACTCTTTGACAGAATCGACTTGTATACATGCTTCTGCAAATGACTCATGGAAATCGGGACAATGATCTGACCCAAAGGCGGAAGAAAGGTCAACACCTTAGCTTTCGTGCGGCGAAGAATGAAGGGCCGTATTTGTTCGTGTAGTTCTCTAATCTTCTCCGTGGTCATCTCAGCGTATTGCTCCTCAAGCCGAGCAGCATTTATGGTTGGGTCCAGGAATTGTAACAGATTGAAAAGCTCTCTTGCATTGTTCTGGAGAGGCGTACCTGTCAAAAGCAGTCGGTATGGCGTGCGAAAATCTTTAAGGGCTTTGTACAATTGGCTTTCGTCATTCTTCAGGCGTTGGCCTTCGTCAACGATAAGGCCAGCCCACATGACGCTCCTGAAAAATCTCTTGCAATTTTCGTCTGCGGCCGCATCGTATGATGTCACGACAATATGACATCGTAGGTCTTCGGACTTTTCGGGATACATCTCGTACTGGTAAGCCATTTCGCGAGCCTTGGCTGAGCCGAAGTACGCAACGACGCGTAAGGACGGTGCCCACTGCTTAATCTCCCGCCGCCAGTTGGCACATGTCGAGTTTGGTACCACAATGACGAAAGGAAAGCAATTGTGCTCTTGGATGAGTGTTGCCATGAATGCGATGACTTGTATCGTCTTTCCCAAGCCCATTTCATCAGCGAGGATGCAATTTTTCTCGTCATACCATTTGTAATAAAGCCAGTTGAGTCCCTCTAGTTGGTAATTCATCAGCTCTCCACCTACAAGGTTATCAGGTTGCCTTTCTCTCTCGAGCTTGGCAAATAGTGTGCTGCGGGCTTTCTCGAGGCGTCCCTTGAGAGGAGCTTGCTTCGGATACTTGACGTAACGGCCCGCGACCCAGTCATTGTAGGCAGTGACAAAATCCAACCATCTGTCGCCGTCCTCTGGTGTAGGTACACTCTCCCATACTGTGTCTTCGTATCCAAGCCCTTTGTATTTGATTAATGCCTTGTCAACTTCCTTGATGCGCGCCTTATCGACCTCTTCGCTCCGGACTTCAACATAGCTGGTATATTTGATGTCGAGTACAATGTCAATGCGGAGATAGTCCTCGGGTATGGCGTCTTCGGTACGCATTTTCGGTCCGTCTTCACGTTTGAAGAAGGCCCTCCGCTGGGCGCCTACTGTCATTCCCCAAGTCCAGGCTCCGGTGTGCCATGCTGCTCGAAAGTAAGATTCATTTTCCCATTTGATCAGGTACTGCTTATCATCTTCACAAACAAACTCGCACGGAGTGCCCGTACGATACGACTCCACGTCCGACGGGCGCCACGCGATGATGCCACTGACTTTACGGTCTTTAGTTTCATTGCATTCTTTGCAGAGCCACTTTCCAGAGTACTCGCGAAATCGCTCGTCCGCCAACTCTTCGTCATCTCTGTTGACGTCCATGGCATACGGTGATAGAGGTGGCAGGTGGTGATAATGCCAGGCTCGAGAGCACTTGGTGCACCGGAACATGACGTTGTTGGCGTTGTTGACTAACTCAGAAGGGACGTCGACGACAGGGTCATGTCCGTCATTCTCTTCGCGCTCCTTCATCTCTTGCTGAGTCGTTTTGCGACGTCTAAAGGGTCGACACGAGGCGCCGGATAGAGCACAGTCCTGACATCGGGAGAGATCGGGCGCAGTCGCATCTTTCTTGTTGTAAAAGCCAATGCACCTCTTGCACTGTAGAATAAAGTCGTTGTAACCAATCTTAGTCACCAGATGGTCGCGGGTAGATCGATTACCAAGGCAGTTCTTATGGTACGCAAGTGAGCAACCTTGACAGTAGACTAGAGGCGCAACATTGGGCCCGTCGAAACACACTTCACAGCCTTCTGCGTGGCGCGCGCGAAAGGGATCGCTTCTCGGAAGGACGGTGAAGGCTTCGCGAACGACGGAGACCTTTGGCACGACCACTTTTGCCGCGGAGTCTGACTGATAGATGTCGTTCATGTCTGCTTCTTGCATGTTGTTCGTAGCCCGCGTCACTCGTTCAGACTGTCGCACACCTGCTCGAGAGACTTTTTCTGGCTTCGTAGTACGCAACGTCTGCCGCTTGCGCTTTCGACCGGGCCTCAAGTCGGATTGGAGAATGTCTGAGGTACTGGACTCGTTCATACCCTCCTCCTCTTCTTCCTCGCCGTAGGTTTGCATTAGCATTGGCTGTCTCGTCGAACGGCGTGTGAGCTCCTGTATGCCTTTGCGCTTCTGGCCCCTCCGCTTCCTGCCAACGTTGTCAGAGTCTTCATCGCTTGAAGACAGTGCAACAAGGTCGCTGCTCTGCGACCGAACCCTTGAGGAGCGATTTGTACGGCTTCGGCGCTTTGATGCGCGCACACACTCGTCTTGGTCGTCGTTGTCGCGCTTTGAGGAAGAAACGTGAAATGTTGATATGTCCACAAAGCCATCACGACTGACCTTGGAGGCCCTCCCTCGAAGTCTCATATCGTCGCTCGGTGTCGCGTAGGGGTCGTCGTCCGGCTGGAACTTGCCAAGTGCTTCTGCGCCGCCGGGAAGCTCGAGTAACTCTTCAAAGGAGATCTGAGTATGCTTAGTACCAGATGGGAAAGGTAGTGATGTAGGAGGAAGCAGGCTGGGGGGTTAAGGAAGAGACTCTTATGTGGTGCAGCGGGCGTGCCTGCCACATTTACCAGTAAAGTCCTCTCAATTGATGCAGACTCACCTCTTTCGAACCGGCCCCTGATAGCCTGACCTCATAGACCATATCTCCTTTTCTACTCATGAACTCTCGCAGAATATGCTCAACCTCCTCCTTCGGTTCGTAATACGTATACTCGGCCTTGTTGATTGTGATGGGAGGAACCCGCACATTCAACATCCTACGCTTCGTGTGCGGTATTCGGACATGTATAGTCGGCCCATCCTGTAAGTACAAAGCGCCTGGTGAGGAGGAAGCCTGCATCGAAGACTGGTTGGCAGGCCCCAGGGGGGCGGAATTAACCCCGGACCCGCCACTGCCCGTCTTTTCAAAAGCGGCCATGAGCGCCGCGCTATCTTCATCGCTGCTCATACTCGAGGCGTTTGTCTGCCGGGAAAGCGACTCGCGGAATTTGTTTCGATTAGGTTGCGGGACGGGGTGTATGTTGGTTGCAAGAAATAAACTACGCAGGCTGTATGCGGGAGCAGGAGTGAGTCTTTCGCCAGGACCAAAGGAATGTACAGGCGCGTGGCCGAGGTGGTAGATGATCACCGAGTAGCGGTGATGCGAAGTTCACGGCCAAAGCTCAGACGCGTGATCTCGCGTCGCGCGCCATAACTTAGTGGGAACGCCTGGCTTGGCGGAGTGGAACTTTTTGCTATACCCTTGCGTGGCTCATGCGGCAATCGCATTTCACATAGCACGCCCCGTCAATTCCCCAATCGCCGCCACGCGTATAGACTGAAATGGTATATCCTTGCCTCAATGGTAGCTCGCTACTCCGGACGCACAGAATAAACTTGCCACACGCTTTCTGTCGATACAAATCCATTACTGCTGCCATAGAGAGGGGCAGACAAGACAGACCCGAGCGGCCCTTCAAACCACGCCCACGAACCAGCCACAATGACGAAGGTGATGGACAGATAAAGAATCGTCGTGAGGCAAGATTCGAACGATTCGGCCCTCCACGCGACGATCCACCACATGCACCAGAAGAATGGACCCAACGGAGTAGCAGATTTGGGCGTGTCAAAACCGGTTCTCGCCGCATAAGTCCTGCTCTCAAATGGTCGACTACGGACCACCATGAACAAAAATCCCCTTGGGCCCAAGCTGGTATCGGTCGACTCAATAAACAAGGGAACCTCTTTCGTACACCACGGTCCACGAGGGATGGACGATTAGAAGAGCACAGTCATTCCCTAGAGGGTGCAGGGAGCGCTCGCATCCACTCGGGATGGGAAAGCCCAGAGGTATTTCTACGGAGAGGCAGCGATTCAACATCTTACTCTTCGCGCGACCGAGACACATCAGATGGGCGCTTCTCTGAACCACGCTTCTCTCATCGCCCGGACTCAAAGGGGGCTCGACGAGAGCGATTTGGAAGAGAGCATGTTGATGCGCCGCCCAGAGGAAAGAGTGAATCAACTGTTCAGAGAAATGTAGTGCGGGGGCCAGAATCGCTTCCGTATACGACCGCCGCGTCAGAGTTCATCTATGGTCACTCAAGTGTGCTCGCTGCGATTAAGGCGAATCGGCGCAAGTTTTACAGCCTCTATGTGCACTCGCGAGGTGCAAACCGAGATGGCCTCATGTCTCGCATCAGAGTCAACAAACTTTTCTCAATCACACAAGAAGTTGGAGACGAGTACATGCGGGCTTTGGACAAGGCAAGCAGTGGGCGACCGCACAATGGTGTGATCCTGGAATCATCGCCCCTTCCGGTTCCTCCCATTACGGAGCTCAAAACATGCTCCATTCAAGACGAAAGCTTCAGCTTAGCGCTTGATAGTCAAAGTGCGGAAGATGTGCTCGTCAACGGCAAGCAGGAGCTGTACACATACAAGTCCGCCGGCTGGAGGCACCCACTGATCCTTTACATAGATGGCGTTGTAAGCTGGCATGGACGTCGTAACGAAGACTACATACTGACAAGGTTAGGTCGACGAAGGTAACCTCGGGGCTATTGCACGCTCAGCGTACGTTTTGGGTGCGGACGCCATTGTCACTCCAACGCATCATACCGCCAACTGGAGCCACATTGCCCTCAAGGCCTCTGCAGGCGCCGCCGAGGCGATTCCACTTTTCAAAGTTGGGGAGCCCATTGAATTTCTCGGTAAGAGTTCTAGAGTGGGCTGGCGTATCTATGCGAGCGATGCAGTGCCGCCCGCACCGTCCATTGTTGGGTCGACTGCCGAGAACACCGACACGGAGTCTGGTAAGGTCGTTTACACCGTTGCGCGAAGTACAAAGCGACTGCCCTCAGACCATAGCCCTGTTGTTGAGCATCCTACGATACTCATGATGGGGGCTGAGAGTACGGGGTTAAAGACCAGTTTGTTAAACCTCGCGCACTACAAAGTGGGTATACCACATGGTCGCGAGGTCAACGAGGTTGGTGTTGACAGTTTGAATGTTAGCGTCGCAGCCTCAATCCTCTGCTACGAGATGCTGCAAAAGCCGAAAGCGCAGCCGAAGCGCGACCCAGAAGATGTCCTCTTTTAGGCCCCTGCCCTGCTTACCAATGGCGCATCTCTTGTAGTTTATGTATATCTTTGTACAAGGGTCCGAACCATGGGGCGGCTTGGACTCCAAGTTGAGATCTTTCAACCCCAGCCGTGTCAGCCTTGCTTGCAGGATGGACTCCGGGTACCATCCA
This sequence comes from Paradendryphiella salina, assembly GCA_900634815.1. Taxonomy (NCBI): domain Eukaryota; kingdom Fungi; phylum Ascomycota; class Dothideomycetes; order Pleosporales; family Pleosporaceae; genus Paradendryphiella; species Paradendryphiella salina. The sequence continues at coordinate 2,554 of LR132817.1, read as the reverse complement.
ATGGCCGTCGGTGATGTAAATCGCTATCAATCGATGTTCCCTCTCCGTACGCCATAGGCCCCAAATAGCACCGGGGCCTCGCTTACAGCAGCAGGGTAGAATCGATAGCCCAGTGCCGCATAAGACTTATCTTTGCATCAAGGCAGTTGAGCAGCGACCAACTTGCTCAGCAGTGACAATGCGAAACTCTGGTATTCGCCAGCTCGAGATTAGCATTGCTGAAAGCTATCGATGTGCGATGACCGCCCCACACGTTTGCAGAGGTTCGCGGCTGCGCTGATCGGTAGGCAGCCCTGATGTGCGTGACCACGTCCTTATCTCTGTCTACTAAAACTGGACACCCAAGAGTGTGTAGCCTACATAAACCTACGACTTGTGACATGCAGAGTTTTCATGCGGCTTCGAATCAAAGGCGACAAAGGGGCAGCGTTCAAGGCAGTAAGATTCGAAAAGTAGAAATAAACGTAGTGCGAGTGAATTGGCGATTGGAGCGATGCGACATGGGATTTGACACCGCCATTTCAGAATGCGATAGTGTCGCCCGCGGAGGTGATTCCCCGTTGCACAGCAGGACCGTGGAGTTATCTAGCCTCGTCAACATCATTTTTGGGTGAACATCACTTCTGTGAGCATAAAACGGTGGTGCGTGTATGGTGTGAGTGTGGATCTCTGGAACGCGCGCTATTTGTCTATTGCATTGTAGCGGTCAAAAGAGCCAAATCGCGTCGGCGTGAAGAAGGCGGCCCCCTGTCGTCATCGAGGGCGCGCAACTTCCAGGCTTGTCACGATCCCTCCCCTCTTAGCGCGACCAGGAGCATCCAGCCCTAGAACGACTTTTCACCCCCCATCAGCATATCGTGATGTGTCTCTGTGACGTCTTGTAGCCCCGGCTTCATCCGTCCAGCGTCTGCAACCCCCCGCATCTTCTGCTGCACTCGTCTCTGTTATTCGCGCTGTACCCACACCACCTATTCGCTCGGTGGCGTCTCCGCACTACAACGCCTGCAACCCTTCGTACCGCCCACCCACCAGCCTTTGACCTGCTTTTTTTACGCTTCAGACCTAATCGCGCACCTCTGCCCACCGTAAACCCCGAAACCACCCCTCTTGCGCCTCCTGTCTGAGTTTCAAGGCTTTCCCTCCCTTCCGCCTGGAGCCAACTTTTGCCTTGTGTTACACCCACCATGACGCGAAGAACAGTATACGGCGCGGGGCTTATCCTCACCCTAGCTTGTAAGCAATAGCACATGTCGAGACGCCACGACCTGTAGGAGATTGATTCAACCCTAGGCACCATCATGACTATCGCGAGTATCTCGATGCCGCGCTGGGTCAGCTACAGCCCGAATGGCGAGCGCGAATACTCTTACGGCCTGCATACGCGCTGCTCTGCCGTCACGGGCACCTGTGTTCCGTTCCCCAAATCGAGCGACTGCGCAAAGGACCCGTCCTTTTGCAACATGTGGCGCACCGTCGGCTTCTTGACGTCATTCGGTGTTGTAGTTGAGCTTTGCGCACTTGTCTCGTTCATCGTCATTATTTCCGGTGGCGTACAGCGCAGGGTTGCCGGATGGCAGGTTGCAGTGGGCGTACTCTCCTTCAGCGCCGTTGTCCAGTGTGCTGGCATGGCCATCGTGGTGCGTTGCTTTCTGTGTTTATCTGCTGCAGCCTTCATCGATGGCAGAAGCAATACTAACAGCTCTAGGCTTTCCTCTTCGACCACGACGAGCGCTTCTGGAAAGGCTGGCACCTTGACCTCTCGTGGTCTCTATGTACTGCCAGCTGGACCATCCTGATCTTGACCTCCATCGGTATCGCCGCTTCCGCCTTCTACCTCCCCGTCGAAGACGACTACGAGCTCATTCCCGAGGACCACTACGGTCCACCAGACGACCGGTGAGCGCCATCACTTCCGATTGCCATCACACATGCGCATCTCAACTATTGCTGCAAACCAAAAGAATTGTTTTAATTGTGGGTTAGGCTTCTTTCACGCATCTCAGCCTGGGATAACGGTTTCAAGGGTCCTGATTCAGGGATGCAGTACAGCTATCAGCGGGATCAGGACAGCATGAGCGATGTCGCTAGCGTTGCGACCAGCAGTATTGCACCGAGCAATAGGCGGGAAAGTGATATTAGGAGATAGATCATGTGACCAACGAGCAGCGCGCTGCAGCTTCGACCAACGAATAGGACGACCCGCGGTAGGTGTAATGTTGATGGAATCGGTTTTGGGGGCGGGAGGTATATCTTATCATTTTGACCCTAGTTTAACAGCACGGCGGTTTCTTTGCATACATCGTTCTTGATCTTTCCTACGATACCCCGTGCCATCCACCGGTGGTTGGGCAACATGTTTTCCTACCCAAATGCAGCAGGTGTACATATTTAATAGTGAATGTAAATAGAGTTCTACTAACGTAAGCACATGCTTAGCGGTCTAGCAGGCTGTTACGAGTAACAAGGGAAAGACCTCCTCTCGACGAAGGATGCGACGTTGGCACCAGAAGGAGCATCCGTCGCAAGGTAATGGTCCGCGCGGGGCGCACGGATC
>LR132816.1:0-18808 GCA_900634815.1 Paradendryphiella salina | reverse complement strand
CCCCCCCCCCCCCCCCCTTCATAAGCGACGAGGACCAAGCATGGAAGGGAGAAGAAAGGGAGCCGTGTCCGCGGCGGCTGGGATTATCATTGGTATCAGCCACCTGGAGGTGTTTGTAGGATTTCGCAATTCAACAGTAGGTACAGAGCCGAAGCGTCCTGTTACCGCGTCGCGCATTCGTGATCATTTTAGGGGCTTTCTCCTCGTTGTGCCATTGCCTGTCTTTTTTTATTCGTTTCTCTATGGCAGGAGAGGTGATCCCTCCACCGTATGTTATAACGGCGCATGACAAGCGGGGTCTGATTGTTGTGACTGGCGCTGCAGTACTAGCCTTTGTCTGGTCCTGCTTTTTGATTCGAGTCTGGCTGCGATGGCAATTGAGGGAATGGAGATCTGATGGTGAGTCCTTCCTGCATGGGAGAGATGGAGTGTACTGAGAAATTGCGTGTTTAGACTGGTGGCTCTCGGTAGCAACGATGCTAGACACAGTGCAGACGGGCATCATCTTGCATCTTGTCAATCTGGGCCTAGGAGCATCTCAGGACGGTGTACCTTTGTCACAGCTCGAAAAACTGGGGAGGGTAAGTTGGTTTTGACTTTCCACGATGCTTCTACTATAGATCTGCGCCAGGGTATCGGCCCTGTGCTTCCAACGAACGTACACAGGGCAGCCGCGCCCTGAAGGCCCACAGAAACCATTACTGACCTGTTGAATAGGAAGGCTTTGCGACTCAGATCCTATACATCTTCGTGATACTCGCCTCGAAGCTATCAGTGTTGTTCCTCCACCTACGGCTGTCGCCTGGAGGCGCGCATCGCATGGCATCATGGACGATTCTAGCATTATCGTGTATATGGGGGTTAGTATCAGTCATACTCATCGCAATACCCTGTAATCCAGCGCAAACATATACGAACCCTGATAATTGCACCAATAGAGTACGTATGATTGAGATCATGAGACACCAAGCATGGCTGATTGTGTTCTTAGTGGACGAAATGGCTTGCAATAGGAAACGTCGACATCATCACCGAATTCTTCATCTTCACAACTGCGATTCAGCTAGTCTATCCCCTCCAAATGCGCTGCTCTGTAAAACTCCTCGTAATTTTCGCCTTCAGCGCTCGTCTGCCGGTAGTAGCCATTGCTAGCGTTCGACTCTACTATCTTCGCCAGCGCATCAGCGGGTCGTACACGTTCGAGTATGTGGTAGCTACGCAATGGCAGATGGGCTACGCCATCATGAGTAGCACTATAACAGGAATGGGTCCATTTTTGAAGCCGTTCGAGAAGGAGTATGTGGCGAGTTATAAACACTACGGAAGCTCGCATCGTTCCGCGAACCAACAAACGACTAACTCGCACGCCGGCTCCATTCCACCTTCTCGACGACTGGCGAGGAATTCAAGAGACAACATTTCCGAGTCTTATTTGATGGAGAATCTACCGTCTCGCCAAGGTAGCAAACAGTCGATACCGGAGCATCGCCATTCGAGCTGTCTGGAACCAAGTCAATCTCAAAGTCGATCGTCACAGGCTTCAATCTTGATGACAGCAGACGAGCACTTTCGCCCTGTGCATATATATCGCGGCCACGAGGCAGAGGTCTGGGTTGGAGAGAGGAGTATGAGCTTTACCCAAGCGGAATCGCAACGAGGGGCTGGATCAAGTGGCGCAAACAGAGCAAAATTGGTCATTGGGAAGAAAGAAGAATTCAAAATCGAGGTGGATTGAGCGAGTCGCATGACCTAAGCTCTGTGAAGGATTGTTGAAATACCCCCTTTTGTATTTCTTGTTTTTCGATTTTGGACATGGTTCAGTACTGGCAACGACTCCACGATACCTAGAATAGCATTGAAGCTAAACTTTGTCAGTTGTAGAACTTACATACTCTTTTGGTAAAGAAACTCGTAGTGGCTCGAGCGTGAGATAGACGATATGTTTGACCAGTTACGACTGGGTCACTTCAGGGAAATCGTGCAAATGTAGAACAAAACTCCTCATTCTTATTCGAACCTATTATACAAGCAAAACTAGCAATCCTGACCATACCAGCGTCCCACTGTCCTGCTGACCCCGAGTAGTCGTGGTGACATCATGGGGAATAGCGGTTTTCTAGTGGTTTCATGCTCTCCATAGGCCTGCCTTGGTCCGAACAGCCTCAATAAAATCGGACACGGTTAATCGCAAATCGAGTGAGGGAGTTGTGAAGGTCGTCGCCGAGGGCGCCCACCTCAAGATGGGGAATCGATCGAAGGTAAGAGAAAATGGTAAGGTAGTGGATTCGCTTATGCGGAGAATCGGCGCATGACCTTGGCGATGACTGCTGGTTGTTAGATGTGGTTGACGTAAACAGCTGGGAGCACATACCGTGCAGAGCGACGACGCTGAAGATGAAGACAACGGACAGGGTCATGACCACGACAGGGTCGACCTTGAGTCCGGGCGACTCATCAGTGTACAGCCCTGGCTATGTCAGCAGAGTTTCACAGAAAAGGGCTCAACCCTTGGGATATCCGAGCACTCACTCAGCATAGTGCTTGAGCTGCCACCAGCACCTGCCGCCCTTGTGCTGCTTGGTCGGAGGTTCGCAGTCTTCTCAGCGCGGTCGGCGGCCGCCTTCCTTCGCATGACGGTTGCGGGGCCACCGGGGGGCTTTGGCGACGCAGGACGAGCCGTTGTTGAGCCTGAAGAGGCAGTGTTGGGGGAGGTGGCGCGTGCAGCAGACTGTGATTCCAGTTAGTGGTCATCATCTTGGAATGTGCTGAGGTTTGGCAAGTCGGAACATGGACGCCTTGGAAAAGCACCGGTTGCGCACGAGTTGCAGCTCCAGGAGAGTAAGGAACCACGAGGTGTCACAAAGACGGGCAGCAGAACTGGCAAGACGTCTTCCCTTGTAACTCATCGCCGCTTTGTCCTGTCGCATGTTCCCGTATTGCAAGCAACGTGTCTTCCCTAGCATCCAATGACTTCCAATGAAGTCGAAAAAGGTGTGACTGACCATGATGGGCGATGTGAGCGGGATACGGTGCGAGATGGACGGGGTGTGAGGGATGAGGGATGTTGTGGAAGTTGCTGATGATACCTTGTCGCTTGACAGTTCCCAAAGGCCACGATTCTGGAGCTGGGGCTGCCGCGGCGCGCTAACCCTGATCTCGCTTGTGACTACGCTAGCAAGGGTCACGTGCTAGCTTGCTTGTACCGGCAGCAATTACCCCGAACAGCCGGGTCCAAATGGACGACGCCTTTCATTTCTTGGACACAGTAGAATCACAGCACATGTCATCCCAAACCACTTTTCCCATTAGACCGTTCCGTTGCACGTACCAGCCCTCGTAGCATCCCAACATCGTCGAGGCAGTACCATGCCTGCCGCTCGTTGGTGCAGGCGCTCTTGCCCAGATCCGAAAAGCTAGCAACCGATAATAGCAAGACATTCCAAGCAAACTCCCGCAAGCCCCATGAACCGATGCCAACCCTAGAATCTGCCAGCAAACACCCGTGTAACCGCCCGTGAAAAGGTATATTGTCTTCAGCAAGACCCAGAGACGTGAGTAGACATGCCAAAAGTGCACCTCGAACCCACAGGAAATATTCGCCCACCGCCCTTTGACATGCTCCACCTATGGTAGTAGTTGAAAGACCGACACAGTATGCCCGGACACCTGAAATGCAGAAACTCCGGATGTGCATCATACCTCCCAAATCAAAACTCCACTTTCTAACCCCAGACAGAAGCCTGCACGCCCTGCGTGGGGGTGTTGCTCCAGGGTCCATTGTTCCAAATACCAACGCCCTTGTCAGTAACAGTTGAAGAAGGATTCATAGCAGCCGATGTAGTCGCCATGTTGTTCTGCTCGCTAGCGTTGTATGAGTTGTAGCCCAAAGGCGACGGCAGAGGCGAGTTTGTACGCTTGCCCAGAGCAGCGCTGCCGGGTTGCTGCAGGTTCTGATTCTGGGGACGAGTTCCAATGGGTGCCACACCAGAACCATTGGCCTTTTGTCCTGGCACGGGAGGAGAGCCGCCAGGCGACGAGTTCGAGGTTCGGCTGGCCTGCTGAGCGTCAAATAGGTTGAAGGCAGGGTTCTGGCCCGCCGACGGCGAGGAGGTGCTGTTGGCACGAGCATCTTGAGGGCCACCAGCAACGTCCTTGTCCCGCGGCGGCATCTGGACGGAGCCTTCACCGGCGACATTCTGGGCCTGCATGCCGAATGGGTCAAAGGCAAGAGGAGACGGACCACGACCGGCACCCGAGGTCTGAACGCGAACGTCCTGGCTCGAGGTGGGGTTGCTGTTGTACAGGGTAGAAGTTTCGCCATACAAAGCACGGTGCTGGCGGGCGATGAGTTCGCGGCGCTCATCTTCATTCATGGCATTGGGGCTCATGGAGCGGTCCGACTTGGAGCCTGAGCCTGAAACGTCTGTATTACCCTAGTCAACCAGCTGTCCTGCTACTATTGTTGCCCAGATTCCGAGTCCTTACTTCTGTGGTATTGCTGCTCCTGGTGGTAGTTGCGCAGCTCGCGCTCTCGCTGAGCCGCCATCCGTCGCTTCGCCTGTGCCATCTGGTCCGCGTCGTTGGGTCGGGGTGCATAGCGCTGGTTCTGGTAGAAGCCCTGCACATTGGACGCCGAGTGGGAGCGGGAGCCGTCGTACTCGCTGACCGAGTGGTGGCGCTGGGGGCCGCCCATGCGTTGTTGTTGCTCTGGCAAACTGTCAGTATGGGTGGTTGGGCATAGTCATGGGCTGCATACCGTAGTCGGGGTATGGGCGAGGACCGCCTCCCATCATGGGCATGGACTCGCGGCGGGCATTGCCCATGGGGGTGGGCGGAAATCCAGGGCCAAAGGGCTTGCCGCTCTTGGCGAGGTTTTCAATGGCGCGGTCGACCTCTGTGGTGGTATTAGTACAAGTGTGTCAGATGCCCGTGTGTGTGTGTGTGTGTGTGTGAGTGAGAGAGAGAGATGGCCTGTCACTGCCACGTTTATCGCATTGACCGCCTAAGACGACACTGACAGGTTCCATTTCCACAAAAAGAGAGGCTGCAACATACCCTCAAACTGGGAAGCGTAGGCATTGGCGGCCTCGCTGTTAACGGTAGAGCTTGTGCCTATATCCATGTGAATGGCTGCACTTGCGCCGTTAAAGCCCAGTGGACCGGTACCTGATCGCGAAGGTGGTGGAGGCTGCTCGTATGACTGCTGGCGGCCAGGAGCGGGTGTGTTCCACGACGCGTCGTTGTAATAGGACATATTGGTGGGAGTAGTCGCCGTCGGTTATGCGGACTCGGGGTAGTAGCGCCAAAAGGTGGTGTGTCTGTGTCTGTGTGTGTGCGAGTGATGACTAGGTATTCTGAGAAAGCAACTAATCAGCACACTTCCTCGAGGCAAAACAAAAAGGTCACAGGAGTCAATTGGTGTCGGCGGCCGGGCGGAAGCAATTGCTGGCGCTATGGGGGCGGGCGATCAAGTCGAGGGGGGCGGCGGAAAATTTTGGTGGAGAGCGGAGATGTTTTGGAGATGGGGTGGTGCCGCGTACCGACCAGTACGTTCCGTGAGTACTCACCTTCACCGCGAAAAAGGAGCGACAGCTGTTCACTATGCAGGGAGCAAAGCGAAGTCACCAAGAAAAGCACAGCTGAGCGGGTAGGGGTTAGGAGGGACTCGGGAGATATCGCGGGAATGCGTGAGGATTATGTCGATAGGGGACGCTGGATTCCTCGCGCTAAGCAGGCCGAGCAACGACCTATCCACTTAATTCATCTCCGCCTCGAAGACACGGGCCTCAGCATCTGCATGCAATTAGTTGACCGTCTCCATCATGCCGTCTTGCGCCAACGGCTCCCTTGGGCGCAGAGGCGCGGCGCCGCAGCCTTGCGTATGGAGCCCCCATGTCCTTTTGCTACGACTTGTGCGAGCGGCCGGCGCAGTGGAAGAATGAGCGGATGACGTCCTGGATGCGCAGCTGCAAGCCATGGACCTCGAGCAGTGCGGGATATGCATGCAGTGGGAGCGCGGTTAGCGAACCGTTGTTCGGGCTCTCACAGCCTGGGACCATCGGCTATTCACGACAGAGCCACACAAAGAACCCCGCGCCTCCTTTTTGATACACACGTGGCTGTCTGAGACCGTCTCTGTACTCGGTCCTAACCCTCGGTCACGTTCAGGGCACTCGTCACGCTGTAGACGTCGTCGTGATCGCCCGTCTGCGAACTCGTTGCGAACAGCGAGTTCGCAGAAATGACAGAGGGTGCATACCATGCCATCTGACCCTACCATCCACTGACACGCTGCCCTCCATCATGACCGACTGAGTGAAGGCGCTTGGGCTGCGGTGCGGGGCATCGACAACCGGTGTGGATACTCTCCAATGAGCTCGCTCCCGAGACGGACGTCTATGAACATATCGATTTGTGGCTTACATGCCCATCATAGCTCATGCACCTTGGCCGAGGGAGAAGCCTGGTGGCGCAGACTCCATCGTTATCTCACGCGACGAAGACCCAGATGTCCAGCTGCCAAAGCCGGCCTTGTTACCACATGAGGCTCGCGACCAGCCGTTGCAGCGCTTCGTCGCCAGCCAGGTATGCACACCGTCTGTTAGCCTGCGCGCCGAGCTCCTCGAGGTGAGAAAAAAGTGTCAGTGTTGGACGATGGTGCTCGAAATGCGCTGCCGACGCTTCCTTGGTCTCAGCAGCCCAGCTTGATGCTGCAATTTCACCAGGTCTCACAACAGGTCAGTATACAATTATGCCTGTCAGCGCCGTTCCCCAGCGGCCAGGATCAGTACCGAACAAAAATCTTGTCACGTCCAACAGATACTCGTAAATCCATCTCTGAGGTGACAGGGTTTTGCTTCATTCGGCTAGGCGCGCGCCCCCGTCTACCCCAGCTTTTGTAGTTCGCCTACTTCCCGTTACGCTATCACATCCAAGAGTAAGTCTGGGGCACGGTACGTGCTTCAAGAACGGTGCCGGTTCCTATCGCCACTATTTCTCACGCCTTGACCCGCTCCTTCTGTCTCGCCGCCTCGCCCTTTTCGTTCGTCACCATCGTTCTTCCTGCGTCAAGTGTCCATGGGTCCTTCCGTTTCCTTTCCGTTCCCGCTCACACAACGTCTCGCGCCTGCCACAGACCATTCGCTGTCTCAGACTCACCTACGGCATCAGCCACACCTCCGACATGACCACAGAATCTATTGCCCACTTCCCATTCGTACGCTCCGTCATCCTGTCACGTATCGCCTGGTGCAACCCTCATTCCAGGCACGGGAGATGAAACAAGCCCTTTGCAAGGAGGCGGTGTCATGAACCCAGTATTAGTGAAGTATTCGCCTTGTCACAAAACACCTCTGTTTGCCTTGAAGAGAGCATTCACACTCCCATAAAGTTGACTTCCGTTTGAATGGAACCGAAGAAATGGCTACTAGATTGGACTGCGTGGTTCACGCCAACAAAATGCACTTTCTGCTTCGTAGACGTTTTCTTTTTCAGAAAGGCACACCCAACCACTCTGGACCGCCCGTCACATTTATCAAAAGTACGCGCCTACATGTCTTCCAACGCCGCATCTTTCCATGACCTGCCTACGGAGCTCATTCTCGACATCACCGATTGCCTTGCGCTGGACGCTCTCGTGGCCCTCAAGCTTACGACATCACGATTCAATAACATCGTACGCCTCGATCCAGCACGTTGGCAGGCTCCACTTTCAAGGTGTGCGCAACGCGCTGTTCAGAACTACTTGAAGCCGTCGTTCCCAAAGCCTATTCATCAGTACTGCGTTGTATGCAATGCTACATATCCTATCAGCATGTTCAGCTCATCCAACAGTCCGGCCTGCGTGTCGGGGACGCTCGTGGACTTCCACTATGACGTAGTCGAGCTTCCACCTAGCATCTGCTCCTGGCACGTGGGTAGATTTACACGGGTAGTTCCGACAGAAGCCGGGGGTAGGAATGAATGGGTCAGTCATCTGGACAAGGTATGCATGCACTGTGGAGGTATCCAGAGATGGGCGAGGTGTGACTGCGAATGCGACAGCTGCTCGTTTTGGACAGTGAGGACTTACACGCGCTATCTCAACAACGACCAAGAGTGCCTCAAGATCCTCTTTTGGAGAGACAGGCTCAAGGCGAATGAAGGGGCTGGTCAGCTTTGGGTGCGGGAGACGTGTTGGAATCCTGGTAAGTTTTCGAAGCCAATGTCAAAGTGGAAGCTGACTTTGTAGACGGCGTGAACCACTACCCAGAGATCAACCTACCGGTACGATCCGCGTGAGATGTCTATGCGCGCATTCTGCGGCATAAAAAAGTGCCGAGTCTTCACATGTTTCTTGGACATACGTCATATCATGAGCTCCCGAGCTCCACCATATCGCGACCCAGTCGTGTTTGTACTCTTAATTCATTATTGTCATCTAGAATGCAGTCTTTTCGTCATGGGTCCTCCTCTCTCCGTACACAAGGCTAGCCTTTTCCACGTCCGCTCCGCCATCCTTGGGCTGAGATCGCAGCTCTTGTCCCCATCTTCGTACACTCATCAAAGCCCACCATTGCGCAAGCATCAGGACTAGACCAAAGCACGCACCTCCAAACTTTATGATGCTCAGACTCGTAGAGCACTTCTCCAGCCACTCGTCGTCCCATCCAAAGCCCGCATCAATATCGTGGCATATTGATGACCCGTCAACGGCATAGCTCGGAATCACTGGGTTTAGCAGCAGGAAGTCGAAGGGAAGGACGAGGTTTACGATCGCGATGGTTACGAACGATAGCGTCGTCGTATGGAGGAGCGTGTAAGCGGACACCAGACATGGTGTCGACTGCGAATCGCATTATTAGCTCTGATCAACACCTGGCGCACTGGTTCCGGATGATCCGATAACAAGTCGCACAAGACGCGGGGCAGAACAAGCTGACTTACCCTTATGGCGCCCACCAACCCTAGTATACTCGCGCAGCCGGCGAGCACATTGTATGTGACGGAGAAGTATGCGCGGTCGAGATCCGAGCCCGGTAGTATGTAGGAGACGGCGAGGAGGGTATGCGTGCAGAATGTGAGGCATGGTAGCACAATGGCTAGGAATCTGAAAGGCACAAGGCTTGTTAGAACCCCAGCTGTTTTGAAACATGCACGCAACAGCGATAAGACGTACCTCATCTGGCTCTGTTCCATTGATAAGACCATTTTCAAAAGTGCGTAATGTATGTTCAAATCCAGATGAATCTTCACGACGTCCAGAGTCGCAGCGCTTTGGTCGAGCAAATGCGATTGATGCGATGCGGTGTGTGCGTGATACGTAACGTAGCGGCCGTCGTAGATGAAAGGAAAAGCAAAGAGAACCAAGCGGAAGGTGATGCGCAATAACCAGCTGGGAAAGACGTCAGTTGGATACGTCAGTCAGTTGCGGCAGTCGGTCGGTGGGTCACTGCTTTTTCACAAGAGTTCGGTCGAGAAGAAGAAGAAGAAGAAGAAGAAGAAGAAGATCCGGGGTATCATAAGTCTGGGTAAGGGTACGCCGGAAGAAGGAGCCAAGGATGTGCGTATTGCTATGTTCGTGATACGGCGAGAGGATGTCTGGATGGTGGATATCGCACACACGCACACACACACACAAACGCGCCCGCGTGATGAAAAGACGTCAAGTCTGCTATTTGCCTAACTTGTCCGACAAGGATTGATAATACACAAAACAAAACGGGATTGTTGGGCGCGTGGTGTCCTTTGTAAGGTCAACGACGGCGTTGGTGTGTGTGGACCAGGTGTAAGTGTGAGTTGGGATAGTGGTGCTGGTGTCCGTTTCCAGTCTTAGCTCCGGGATCCGCGGATGCTTGTGCGCGCGCCGCCCAAAGTCAAAAGGGCCAAAACCCGTAGTGATGTCACGCATCTTGCCTGAATCATCGCCTTTTTTATCCTTTCTTTTTTCTACGTAGCGTGATGAGGAATACTATATACGAGGACAATGGCTTTGATCAGCTGTGTCGTTTGAGAAGAAAAAGAAGAAGAAGAAGAAGAAGAAGAAGCTGCCTCTTTCTTCCCCTGCTCTGCAAGTTCAAAAGCTACCGTCGTATACGACTGCAGCATTTCAAAGCACATTCGCTTCGTAGCTCGTATCCTCCGTTTCGTACATGGGCATAAGCCCATCCCGACAAAAGGCAGAGTATGCAGGCAGCGGAATGAGTTTAGCAGCGCACAACCGTCAGCTACCCGAGCGCAAATGCGGATCATACGCATTGATGCGGCTGTTCTAGTACATGGGCCCAGGACACTCTCTTCACACGATCGCACTCCAGCTCGGGGCTTAGCGGACGTTCGGCATTTACGAGGTTCGGCCATTGGACTCGCAAGAAAAGTGGATCAAGGCGATCGAAAGAGCGTTTTGGATCACAACGGAGCTGACATTGCTCGTTTCTTCGATGTCACGATATAACGCCACGATTCCCAGAGCAAGCTGGTATATGCGCAAGTGGAGCTGTGGTAGCACAAACCACTGTGCCGGTTAAGCGTGGGCAGCCAGGTCGTGTAGCCTAGCTTATTGCGACCCCGCAAGCTAGTAATGATGTTATCGTTGTCGCTGTCGCTGTCGACGATGCTACTTTACACAAAAAAAATGCCTTGCCATGATGGAAACACGGAGATTGAATGGTTGCGCGGTGTAGCGAGTGAGGAGATAGCGAGATGGTGGAAGTGGGGGGGGGGGTGGGAAAGGGGGGAGGGGGGGGGGGGGGGGTGGAAACCGAAGGATTCGCTTCCATGATCCGAGACGAATTACATGAATACACCCCTTGTCTCTGTTCTTGTCCAAGAAGCTTCTTAACAATCCGTCAGTCATGACTGGGAGATTCGTGATTGCACTGCAAGCTAACCGCAAATGTCCCTTCCAGGCCCTCGTAGCGGGTAGCGAAAACATGGTAAAGTGGCATTTGGCATTTTCGCCATGATGCAAGGTTTAACACTATCTTGTAAGCATCTGACAAGCGACTGTGGGACTGCCTCCGACGGAAGTGCGTGTGTCTTTACATCATTGGTCAAAGCTTATGCAGCAACAATACACCAGCCTCCCAGCCTCCGAAGATATGCGGAACGCCATAGGTGTGGATATGAAACGTGACGGCGCGCGGACGTGTGTGATGTGATGACGTGATAGACAAAAGAATGGAAAGTCAAACGCGGGTGGTTCCGTTGCTTAGTACTTTACCATAATTGTACGCTCTGCTGTTTTCTTCACTACATAACCATCATTGGCAAAAACGGCCGATATGCAATTGGAGACGGTTGATTGAGTAGTGTTGACTTTTGTTCATTCTTATTTCATATCTCCTACCTAGTCTGCTCTACTACCACCCACCGTGCGGTATCCATTGGTAAAGCCATACTCGATCGTTTGGCCGTCAAATCAACTCAGTTCATTGCTTGACCATCTACGCGAAGACGTAGCAAGGGATTCCATACTGCACCAAACAAAATTAGCCAAAGCGACTCTGCACCAACAGGCAAATTTCTGAATAACGTACGTTGGTAGGAACATTAAACTTGAGATTCTTGTCCAAGTCTGAGATTTCCTTGATCTCGCCATCTTCCAGGTCAAAGCTGGTAACATCCAGGTTCTGCGCTAGACGATGCGGCGAGTTAGATTTGGGGATAACGCTAATGCCGCGTTGTGTCGACCAGCGGAGCAGGACCTGCGCGGGCGTCTTGCCATGGGCGTCTGAAATCTTCTTGATGACAGGGTGGTCGAACAGCAGAGGCGTGTCAGCGGCAATTTTCATATCGCACTCGATGAAGCTCTGCGGGCCGAATGACGAGTATGCCGTTACCTTGATGTCGTGTTGGCGGGCCAGCTCGATCAGGTAGGGTTGCACGTAGTAAGGGTGGTGTTCGATTTGGAGGGTAGCAGGCTTGATCTTCGCATACGTAAACATGTCCAGAAGCAGAGCGCCGCTATAGTTGCTCACGCCGATGCTCTTGGCTAGACCGCTCTTCTTGAGGTCTTCAAATGCCTCCCATGTGCTTTGTAGACTGGCATTGCTGTGCTCAATCTTGCTGGAGCCGTCGAAGAACCAGCCTGGGGGGTAGCGCTCCTTGGGGTCGACGTATTTCAGCGCAACGGGAAAGTGGATGATGTACAGGTCGAAGTAGTCGACGCCCCAGTCGGCGAGTTGCTTGCGGCAAATGGGCTCGACTTGCTCGCGGTCGTGGAATGTTTGCCAGAGCTTGCTGACGATGAAGAGGTCTTCGCGCTTTACGAGACCGTCTTTGATGGCGCGCGCTACGCCCTGACCGCACTCGACTTCGTTGCCGTAGTCTGCGATTCACAAGAGTTAGTTTGTGTGCCGTGTGAGGGTGTGGACTCGTTCCGATAGATGACGGTAGCATTCCAAGGCGGAAACAAGGATGTAGTAGCCACCGGTAATTCGGGATCATGTCCGTTGGAGATTGCCGACCGCGATATGTTCATCCTCGATTGTCGACGGCCCGATGAAGCGTCTCGCTGTATCAAAGGCCGATCTCCAATGGTGGGGTTGGAAAATCGAAAAGAGGAATTCACATACCGCAAGCACCGTCAAACAGCCTGTATCCAGCCTTGATGGCATTGTAGACTGTGTCGGCGCAAGTAGCATTGTCGACCTTCCACAGACCAAAGCCGACCAGAGGCATCTTGTTGCCATCATTCAGCGTAACGTAGGGAACGTTGACAGACATGGTGGCGAAGAAATTGCGATTACCAAGATTATTTCTCGGTAGGAATGTCGGTAGCGTAGGCGTTTGTCGTGCAAAGCAAGTGGTAGTCTTTGATAAAGAAGAAGTAGGTCTGAAGGAAGCAACAGAAAAGAAGCAAGCAGCGGGTCGCAGCGTATTAATACTCCCGGCGCGGCAGTACCGCCTAGCAATCATGGCTGCCCTGATTATTTACGTAGTATTTGGTAGACGGAACAAGACGCTTTTGGCGCCAGGTACAAACAGCCTGACCGTCTATATACGCCGTGTTAGAGGCTAGCTCGAGGCACATGACCCTGCGTCTTCACCCGGACGACTGGGTAGCCATGGCTTGATTGATCTCTTTACCCCCAATGGGCAGCCAGGGCTTGCCTTATCTTTGCTGCAGCCGTGACCGGTGGCAGTTGTTCCGTATGTTGGTCGGGTAGTAGCTTGAATCTGCACTGCCACTTCCTCCTGCCCGGCAATTGTGTAGCTTCCAGGGTAAATAGCGGCTCGTCTCAACGGGTTCATATCAGCAGTCTTTTTCGCACGCTGAACCTGCATCGTACCATGGCTCTGGGAAAAGCAGTGCAGCAGCAATCAGAATCACTGCTGTGGGTCATAGTGGGGTAGCTCGTGCCCCTCGGGATCCACAATCTGGCTTCGCGACCACGCATTGGACGGGTAAAATAGCTGCTAGTCTCAAGGCACCGGATAATTAGTTTGCACCATTGTCGTGATGGGACCGTTCATCCATGACTTTGATAAGCCTCATTCCGGCGTGGGATCCTCGGGGCACTGTGTTCGCTAGGTGTTCGTCGGCAATGTCTGATGTGCACGTGGGAGATCTCGACGGCGCTATTGTTTTCCTCACACGATATTGGAAGTATAGAACGTAAAGAGCTCTCGTTGGCTGACGCTACCAACAAAAAAATACCCTATTCATACCAAAGACATGATGCCACCAAGGGTGCAGTCATAAAAAAAAAATCTTTCCGTGCAATGCCATGCGCCGGACCAAACATTCATAAGTGAAGTGCCATTGCTACAATGCCCAAACTATTTTCGCGAACTCGCCATCTCTCCATATCTTCCTCTTTGCTGTGTGGTATCATACGCTTGCAAGACCCTTGCTTGCGACTCGTCCGTCTGGGAGAACGCGTAACCACGCTGTTTACGCATACGCTGTACCTGTCGTACTTTCCGAATGGCTTTCTGGAATTGCTCCATTCTAGGCGTTCGTTAATCTAGTATTCGTGAAAAAAAGTAACGTGACATACCTCGGTCGATAATCCTGGATGTTGTACTTCTGAATCTCCTGGACATGGTGGTAGCTCTGTGGGAAGTACATGCGCTTCGCATATTTCCAAGCGAAGTCCCGTATTAAGCAGAGCGGTGGTAGTACTACGACCATTGCCCAGAACCGTGGGTCGGGGAAGAGTCGTTCGATGACGCCGACATACTCGTTAGAGATGTTCAACTTTGGCGCTACGACGGCGTAGATCGGCATTAGGATGAACCAGAGAAGCATCGAGCCTGGAATAGCCAATACGGTGTACTTTGTCCAGATGTTGGTGATGAGAGAAGCCTTGAGCAGGACAGTCGCAAGGTTGGCGGTATAGGAAGCCGTGCCCCAGACCCAATGGCCTGCATTACGGCCATCCCATTGCGGCCAATCCCAAAGGATGAAAGCTTGGGCGCCAAAGTAGAGAATGAGCGAGTGATAGAAACCGTTTCCGACCCAGGACCAGAACGAGTGCATCTTGAAAAACACACCGGACTGACTGAGGCGATAGAGTTGTGGGTAGCGATCCAACAAGCGTGCGCTCACGAACTGATCAAAGATACCTAGAACAAAAGGCGGCGCAGCGGTGAAGAAGACGTTGTAGAAGGTCAACGTCCAAGATTCGTAGATGATCTGCCCGGAGAAGCCGTTTTGGAACGAGTACCAGAACTGCGTCATGAACATGGCAATGTTCTTGTAGAAAGAGTACAGGATGACCTTGCTGACACGCTGGTAGCTCCATGAGCCGTGGACAAGAAGGAGCTTGCGCAGGTAACGGAATTGACCAATGGCGATATCCGCACTGCGAGCCGCCTGGAGACCTTCGACACCGCTGATACCGACACCGACGTGGGCGGCCTGAATCATAGAGACGTCGTTGGCTCCGTCACCAATGGCCAGCAGAATGGATTTTAGATGGCGCTTGACGAGCTTGACAACAAGGGCTTTTTGAAGGGGAGACACACGGCAACAGATGACAGCCTTGCACTTGACGGCGAGATCCAAGAACTCCTTCTCGAGGTCGCGCTCAAGGGCGAAGGTTAGCGACTTTCCGTCGATGACTAGAGCGAGAACATCCATCTCGGCCCCGCCCTGACTCTGGCTAGTGACTGCTTGGTATTTCTTGCGAATATTGTCTCGGGTGTCTTCCTTGTTCTCTTCGTTGATGATGAGAAGGCTCATGTCCTCGCTGATCAGTTTACAACTCATACCAATGTTGATGGCAGTTTCCTGACGATCACCAGTTAGGACCCAAACCTTGATACCGGCGGATTGGAGAGTAGCGATAGTGTCTGGCACACCGTCTTGCAGTTTGTCTTCAATAGCAGTCGCACCAAGTAAAGTCATGTCACGTTCGATGAGTTCAGCAGCCTTGTCAAGCTCTTCTGCGCGGTTGCCACTGACTGTTGTCTGTGCAGTGTTGAAGATGGACCACCACTCTTGAAACTCGTCCTCGGGAATCTCGCGCATGGCAAGACAGAGAGTACGGAGGCCCTCGGAAGCGTACTCTTCCAGGTGCGTCAATGTTGTCTCCACGTGAGGATTATCCTTTGAAAGTCTCTCCAAGATGACGGTATCAGCACCCTTGGTATAGCAAACAATCTTGCCTTCAGGCGTACGGAAGAGGGTGGACATTCTCTTTCTGGTAGAGTTGAATTCGCAAACGGCGAGAAGTTCGTATTCACGCTCACAACCGTCGACCTCGATAATGACAGCACGCGGCTTTCTGGCAATGAACCTGTAGCCGAGGGTTACGGCGCCTTCCACCAACGCACCCTCATCAGGAGAGGCGGCTTGATACTTGATAGCAGCCTTTTCGCCCTTCCTTTCAGGAATAACTGTATGGCAAGTTGCGAGGAGAGTGAGGAACTGATCGATGGTATACTTGTTGCGGTGCGTCTGTCGGTTTTGCTCGAGCTGCTTAAAGTCGTGGATTCCCACCTCAACCCCATCTTCGACTGTGGCACGTCTATCTTCGGGTACCTCGTTCGCATACTGTATGCCAGCGATAGTGGACTGCTTGAACTCCATCATGTTGCATGTTAGTGTACCAGTCTTGTCTGAGAAGATGTATTCGATCTGGCCAAGCTCTTCCACCAAAGACGAAGTCCTACATTTTGCCGGCGTGTCTGTCGGTTCGTAGTAGATGTCGAGGTCAGAATCAATCAGACCGCCAGCATAGTACTTTACAATCTCAATGGTTACAAAGAGCGAGATGGGGACCAAGTTCGAATACAAGACCCAGTATGTCAACAAGTCGCGGAAGAACAGCTTGGCACCGTTAAAAGTCTCGAACCGGAGATATCCGAGGCTGTCTCTTTGGGTAGATTGGATGACAACGTCGCCGATGGAACTGATGATGCTAAGAATGATGAGAATCAAGACCAACATGAGAATCTGCTTGTTGACCATTCTCTCGACTGCTGTAGTCTTGATGGGTGTAGCGGTCGCATTCCTCATGAGCTTCGTTTCGTGTCCAGTGAAGACGACGACACCGTGGATCCAGGGGGTGTTACGAAGAGTGGCTCCACGTAGCAGTAGCTGATCGGGGGCCAGAGACAGTTCTTTCTCTCCTCCACCTGCCGCGATTGTCAAGGTGGCTTCATACGTGTACAGACTGCTGTTGGGCTGCTCGGATCGTATTCTGCCGCCGAGTCTCGCCAGTTCCGCTGGACTGACAAAGTCGGCAGTCTCAGGGATAGCCTGCTTGATCTTGAGGTTCGTCTCGCCGTCCAGATTGGCCGTCTCGATGTAGCACAAACCCTCGGGCTCGGAAGAGGCGAGGAGGACGAGATCGGTTGGGAAGGGCTGCTCGGATTCGACGCGCACAATATCACCGACTGCCACATTGACCCACTTGGTATCTACAAAGGTCGACCCTTTGAGAACTTGGGCTTTGGAGTTGTTCAGATCCGAGTCTGACTGTTTCCGGCGGTAGTCCTCAATATATTCCTTGACAGCTGAGACGAGCAAGACAATGCCGAGCGGCACGACGGTGGTATATTGCGAGGTAGGCGAGATACCAGGTATCTGTTGGAGGACGGCGGTAAACAAGAAGAAGAGGTTGGCGTACTTGGAGAACTGCTCGTAGAGGAACTTGGGCAGAAACGTGACGACGTTGTACTTGGACGTGGAGATGTGGTTGTCGACGTACTTGTTGGCCGAGTTGGCGGGCGGGTTGTTCAGGTGGATTATGCGGGGGCCCAATGTCGAAGGGTCGGGCGCTCCTCGCCCGAAGCCAAACTTAAAGGTGCCGAGAGCCTTCTTCTTATTCTTCTTCTTCGCAGACTGGCCGTCGTCGTAGATGCCTGCGGACTCGCTTGCGCTCGGCTGCTGTTGGTGTGCGGCATTCTCGGTCAATGGCAGGTCCATCTCCGAGTACTGGGAATTGCGGCCCAGCATATTCTTGACTCTGCCCGTGAGGCCCCCTCCAAGGCTCAGGATGCTATTCCTGTTGTGCGCATTCTTAGATCCCCCGCGCTGCATCTCTGGGGGGGCCTGTTCGTAGGCTCCGCCGGCGGCATAGTAGCCCTGTGCTGAGGCATCGTCGTCGGCGGGGATGTCGGCGTCCGAGTATCGCTGGTAGTTGTTCAGGTCGGAGGTCTGCGAGTAGGCTCTGCTGTTGTTGCTGGTGCCACCCAGATACGGCGTGTTACCAGCAGCGGGAGTGCCAGGCCCGCCCGGCAGACCCGTCGTCGACCGTCCGCCACCAACAAAGTCATCGTACGAGACCGAGGGCCGGCCCTGCGGCGGGTGGTCAGAGCTGTCTATGTCGTAGCGGTGCAGCAGGTCATGGTCGTTTGCGGGAGGCGGCGCGCCCGAGGAATATGTGGGTTGATTGTCGTCGAAGTCGATCAGGTTCTCGCTATGAGACGCTCCACCTGGCGGCCTGCTGGCCATAGCGGCCGAATGTCGTCGTGTGCGTCTTTCTCCGCTCGGCGCGTGTCAAGGCTACTTCATGGGAGAGCTGCTGATATCTCGCCGTCTCATGGGATGCGCGTGGGCGGGGAGGGAATGCGTTGGTATCGTGCAAAAGCCAATGTCTGTCGTCTCCTGTGCAGGCTGGGACTGGGAATGGTCACGGGTTTGCTTGCGAGCTTAATCTTCGGCCGCTCGTCGAGACGTTGAAACATGTAGGCACGGACCCGGGTGCTGAGGCAGTGCCTAAACTACTACCCTGCCTGCTGCACCTGCTGCTGCAACCGCGCCCCTGGTGTCTCGTTATATTGGCGAATGACATTCACGCCTTAGCACTCTGCTCCCCGGATTGCGCGGGCACGAGCGTGACGTTGACGCGAAGCTGCCCCTACAATGTCCTCCTGCCAATGCCATTACGCGGCGCCACCTGTGGGGAGACCTTTTGGTGGAGCCCACTGACGTTGCGCCAAGCGACCTCTGCCGCTGACGTTGACTCGACTGAACTCTACATCAAGGAGACAGTACAAGTATATGAATGAAGCATAGCATACCATCGCTGCTGATTGATTAGAACCTCGCGCACACTCGTGCGTCTCTACCATGCCGAGATCGACGACCCGGCCACACGGCGCACTATAAAGCCCATTCTAGACTTGAGCGGTGCAAGATTTCTAGACAGTATGAAAGTACGAGAGAGACGCAGCGCAATCGTACACTCATGGGCCCCTCATATCACGAGGCGTAGCTACCAAGTTGGTGGTCCGCTAGTGGAAATGTCAACCGTCCCACCGCGAGAATTTTCCTTCACCCCCACCATCACTCGTGTACCCCACCATGGCAGTTTTTGCCTTCCTCTACGCCTCTCAAACTTTAAATATTACCAATAACGTGGTTCACAACCGA
>LR132815.1:0-10743 GCA_900634815.1 Paradendryphiella salina | reverse complement strand
CCTGGCCAGTATCTCTATCCCGGGCGCCCGCTGCATTCGCTGCTGCAGCTCTCTTTGGCTCACATCTAGAACACGCCGCTTGGCTTGCTCGCCCTGTGCTACCATCTGCCGCCAGTGGGCTGCGCTCCCTGAGCCGCTGCATATTATCTGATTGTCTGCCGCCGTTCGCTCGTTACCTAGGTCTGCTTGTCCAGGACCTCCTACCGAGTCCTATTGTATGTCGAGTCCAATTCCCCGCCGCCAAGACTCTGCCGCCTGCGTCCTCGTCCCTATCCAGTCACTCTGCACAATCAGCGCCCGTCACTGACTGGTAGCAGTACCTAGGTCGCCGTGTCCTGCAGCGGAGGTGCATCGCAAACTCCCCGCGGCACAAACTTTTGAAGCGGCCAACACCAAAAGCACACGGCCCTCGTAACGCGCCTGCCCCCTCCCCCAGAATTCGTCGTACCATACAAAGACCGTCAACGAGCCCTATATGCTGTCGCGGTCTGCCAGTCTATCATCATGGACACTGAAGATGGCCAAGTCTTCATAAGGGTGCGTGCCACAATGACTGGCTTTGAAGAACACAAACATTGACATGGCTCCAGAATTTGGCTTACTTTGTACGAACTCACGAAAAGGCCCTCGCAAATGCTCTACAGCTTCAGCGACAGAACCCCAAGAATGGCCAGGCCATCACTTCGCCGTCGTCGCCCAACGGCCCTGCCAGCCCTCCCTCGTCTTCGTCTTCGTCCTCGAGCGTCTGGGCGGCAGCGCTGTCTCTGCCCTCTCTAACCTTCACTTCACAGTCAATCAAGCCCGCGAAGCTCACACTGACACCCCATCATCTCTTCTACATCCTCTCCCGATTCGAGGACCTCGCGATACCTGTCGGCCCCATGAACGTGCGTTTAGAGAACATTCACACCGATGCCTCGCCCACCAACTATGTCTCCTTCCTCGGCAGCGCCCAGCGCAACAAGACTAAGTCTTCCGATCGCGACTCCATACATTCAGTGTCCAGCGTCCGCAGCGTGATGTCAGGCATGTCCTCACTTTGGTCGTCCCTCCGTATTGGAGCCAACAGTGAAGCCAAGGCCGAAAAACAAAAGGCCCAACTCCAGGAAGACTTGAGATATCTATATTCTGCCTTTACCAAGATCCCGTGCTTGAGGCTGTCCCCTGACCACAAAGCCCGCCTCATCTCGGGGTACGAAGAGTTCCCATTCGACACTGCTGTCCCTCTGTTCGCTTTCAAGAATGTTACAGCACTTGAGATACACGATGTAGACTTTCGACAGTTCTATGGTTGGGACCGGCTGGCCGAAAATCTCCGCAGTCTTACTGTCAAGCGAGCAGGAGTTAATGATCCCGCTGACCTGCTCATCAACATCGTGTTGGATGATATTGACAAGCGTCGCAGGCGTTCGGCCAAATCAAGCGCATCTTCGGCACCTTGGTCCGCTGCCAGCCCAGCCGGTAAGCATGCCCAGTTAGCTCGATCAGAGTCTCCACCAATGTCTCCCACGGCGACTGGAAAGCAAAGCACGAGTCCAAGAGGAGCTGCAGTTAGCCGGGAAAATTCTTCCAGGTCTGGTCAACGACAGCGTAGTACATCCCCAACACGCCCACCAAGTTCCCGCCATGGCTCTTCTTATGTTCATGGCAGGAGCACGGCAAGTGGACCAAACATTCGTCGCTCATCAGGAAGCTCCAGCTCCAGTGTACGCTCTACTACCCCGCGAGGTAGCTCTTCTAACCTGCTCTCTTTGGGATGGTTTCCCGCTACCAAGTGGCGGTTCCTCAGGCATCTGAGCTTGGCTGACAATGCTCTGACCACGATACCAGTTGCCAGTCTCGCTCCTCTAACAAACACGTTGCAGTCGCTGGATCTGTCAGCCAACCTGTTTGCCGAAATTCCGGATAGTCTTGCCAGTCTCACCTGTCTCCGTGCGCTAAATCTTTCCAACTGTATGATTGATGGTTTACATTCATTGGGACGCAACCCGCTCCCGGCAATCACAACACTCAACCTCCGCTCCAACCGCCTTACATCCTTGGCTGGTGTCGAGCGGCTGTTATCTTTGGAGCGCGTCGACTTCAGGGACAACCGGTTGACCGATCCCACTGAGGTCGCTCGCCTCACAGGCGTACCTGATATAACCGATATCTATGTCAACCGGAATCCCTTCTGCAAGACGCACGCCAACTACAGAGTCACCATGTTCAATCTTTTCCGGAAGACGCCAGGCTACACCGAGGACATTGTGCTCGATTCCACCGGTCCCAATAGTGCCGAGAAAAAGCTGCTTGTTGACCGGGTACCTGAGCTGCACGGGGTTCCTATTGTCAAGCCTCCGCCTGAGGATGACTTGAAGCCTCTGCCACATGTGCCTCCGAAGGTCGTCAAAGCCGTTGATACCCCATCCGCCGCTCCTGGCCTGCTCCAGCGTACCGGGTCGCTACAACGCACTAAGAGTGGGAGCCGCAGTGGACAAGAAACCCAGAAGAAGAAGAAAGGGCCCAAGAGACGAATTGTCGAGCTTTCACAGAATGACTCACTGCAGCCTTCCTCTCAGTCCACCCTCACGAGCCTTGCGTATGAGGACACTGCCATCGGGCAGGCACCTAAGCTCACAAAACCAGCCCACATGGTCACAGATACGGTCCGGTCGGAGGATCCATTGAAGGGAAAAGCTTCAGGAGACTCTAACAAGATATCCACCCCAGATGGACGTGCTGTTGCAGATGAAACTCATACGAGTCATCAGCAATTACCTCCTATCGACATCACCACAACAAACAAACGGCCCGAGCCGCAGCCCACCGAGTTTAATGTTGGTGAGGACCTTTACAAGAAGAAGATTGAAGCTCTTCGACAGGATTTTGGCAATACCTGGTTGAGCGCACTTGGTGACGAAAATTGGGACACGACCCCGGTGACCAGCTTTCCGTCTGACCGCGGATATAACTCTCCTACCATCCGACCGACACAGCCCCGCACACCCAGTCAGAGTATCGTCTCTGGTCGTACTCTCGGCTAATTCCCTATACCGTTACCACGATACAAGGGCCTCAAGAGTCTTGCAGCACTTCGGTTGCTACCCTACCTGATTTACACACTTTTGCGATACCCAAAAGATTTTTTTCGATTCATGAGATTCCATTCTGGCACCCCGAAGCTGTAAACTCGTTTTTTCTTTTCTTCTTCTATGATTCGTGTTCCTGCAAGGCGTTGGTTGGTTATCGAGTCTCGATGGGATAGAGCGCCGCAATGTGCTTTGCTCGTTGTACCGATAGGTTCTACATCTCATCTCTGCTTTGACTTGCTGGCGGTCTATCTACTACGCCACTAAAAGGTGGCTGTGCTTGCATTTCTGCGTTACCATTCATGAGGGCATATCGACAATGCTCTCATTTGGACGGGGTCTGTAAGATATTCCAACATCCGCGGTCTTATTTGTTCATTGCTTGCTTGGTTTGGCGACGAATACATGGACTATTTTCTTTTTTTCTTCATTCACTCTTACCACGAAGCGACGTCAAGTACCGGTGCATAAAGGGGGAAGAACGGGGGCGTTGTTTGATCTATTGCATAATGAGTACGCATATTCTAGTAGATGCTCACATGAATATGAAAACGATCGTTCTTTATATCGTTGATTTCACGTGATGAGCATGTGATGGCATTACATCCCAATTTTCTCATGAGGTTACATCGAAGCTGGTCACTAGGCCGTCGGGAGGACGGGTTCCATAGCCAGTCCATGGCCCTGGCACGGGATGCGAGTGCAGCGGTTGCCATGACCACGTGAGAAGTGCTTCACCGGCTGCATGCGGGATAGCAGTCCCGGCAAACGAATCAGCATTTCGGCTTCGCAAGCCGAGAGCCGTTGGATGATGGGAACATAGCCGGGACCCAATCTCAGACTTGTGCTTGTTCCTGTTTACTATAGCCGGCATTTTTGGCTTTTCCCAGAGACATGGCATGGATAGTCCGTCGTGTTTAGGACGGGCGCCCGTGCGTAGCAGTAGTTTCCAGATGCTCCCAACAGACACGACATGAGAGTGAGATGGGGGCACAATGTGATGATGGAAGGGGCTGAAGGATGGAATGCGTGTGGCAGCATGAGAGGCGAGTTGATGATTGTGGGCGCGCATTGCTCGCCTATAAGGCTGATATGACTGGTTTTGTTAGCGGCAATCGCACCCGGTCAGCTGCGATGCGGTAGAAGAAGATGGCAGGTCGGTGCCTGGCCGAACCGCATTACTCACTGTGTATCGAGTCTCGGTCGCCCATTATTTGCATCGTAGATCCGTGTAGAGGCATTCCAGACCTTTATTTATCCTTCCCACGACCCCGACGCGCGTCTCTCTTGGGCTAGCACAACGGCGGTGCCAAGCCAGGCCTAGGTCTGAAACTGAGCCTACCTCTGCAAAACTACTCAGGCGCCGTGATCCTCTCAACCACCGCAACCCAACTCGGCCTACAATTCACTGTAAACGTTTTCGCACACTCACCTCGACGCTGCAGCCCCCCACCACCCGCACGTTTCTAGCACAGCCTACGTATTGAGCCCTCACCCGTCTCCGCTCGTCCAGGCGGTGAAGTTACCACTCGCAGCATCCCACTCGACAGGCTCCGGCCATAACAACGCCTCAGCGCCCCCGCTCTCCTCGCACTCGACTGCCCACGGCGCAGCCCGCACAGGTATCACAGTCTCATCGAACACAATTGACCAGCGCAATTCGCAACCGCCCCACCCGTCGCGTGATCCCAGCTCTGTCTGCAGGCACTTCTTGAGGGGCTTTGAGCCATACTCCACACCGCGATAGCCCTTACCCATCTACCGCCCCAACCTGCCCACTCACTGACACCAGAGGTACGTCGAAGCATTTTTTTTCGATGCGAGGAGACGCGATGCACTTTTGTTGACGATAGTGGTCGACATGCACAACACGCTCCTGCCGCCCGTGTTTCTCGCTGCGTCACTGCCAGACCCGCCAAAACTTGACAGGGCGAGCGCTGCTAACACACCCGGTGCAGGAAGAAAACATCGCCAGTGCCCACGCGCAAACCTTCCTCGCCTACCCACGCGAGGTTCTTCCTTGCACCCTTCAGCCACCGAAGCCAGTGCCAGTAGCAAGTCACAGCTATGGCCGAAAACGAGGTGGACTTGGACTCTATCATAGACCGACTGCTCGAGGTCCGTGGCAGCAGGCCCGGTAAGCAAGTCCAGCTCCTGGAAACTGAGATCCGCTACCTATGCACCAAGGCGCGCGAGATTTTCATCTCCCAGCCCATTCTGCTTGAGCTCGAGGCACCGATAAAGGTCAGTCACACGGCGTAGTGCTGCGAAGCCCCAGTGTCTGGCTTTCGAGCACCTACTGACCTCTTAATTCATCAGATTTGCGGAGATATCCACGGCCAGTACTACGATCTACTACGACTGTTCGAATATGGCGGTTTCCCCCCAGAGGCCAACTACCTATTCCTAGGTGACTATGTCGACCGTGGCAAACAGTCGCTCGAGACCATATGCCTTCTCCTCGCGTACAAGATTAAGTACCCTGAGAACTTCTTCGTCCTGCGCGGCAACCACGAGTGCGCCTCCATTAACCGCATTTACGGATTCTACGACGAATGCAAACGAAGATACAATATTAAGCTGTGGAAGACTTTCACCGACTGCTTCAATTGTCTGCCCATCGCTGCCATCATCGACGAGAAGATCTTCACCATGCACGGCGGTTTGAGCCCGGATCTTAACTCCATGGAGCAGATTAGGCGTGTCATGCGACCTACCGATGTGAGTCAAGACCGCACGGGGGCATCTTCGTCGGAGTAATATATGGAGCGCATACACTGACACAAGCAGATTCCCGACTGCGGTCTTCTTTGCGACCTGCTTTGGTCTGACCCCGATAAGGACATTACTGGATGGAGCGAGAATGACAGAGGTGTTAGCTTCACGTTTGGACCAGATGTTGTATCCCGCTTCTTGCAAAAGCACGACATGGACCTCATCTGCCGCGCACATCAGGTCGTAGAAGATGGCTACGAATTTTTCTCAAAGCGCCAGCTCGTAACACTTTTCAGTGCACCCAACTACTGCGGTGAATTCGACAACGCAGGAGCCATGATGAGCGTGGATGAGAGTCTGTTGTGCTCATTCCAGGTATGTTTGGAATGCCTCGCTATGTGCATGCAAACACTGACAAGCTACTTTAGATCCTGAAGCCTGCCGAGAAGAAACAAAAGTACGTTCCCCAGCTCGGTAGCGGTAGACCAGCGTCTCGCACCAAGAAATTCTAGAAGTAGTCTTGACTACACTCATTCAGAAGCAATACCAACATGTCACGCAGCAGGTTTGGGCGCCGTTAGACCAAGGCAGTAGCTAGCCCCCCGAGTCCCGATGCCGACCGACCCGAAACAAACTCGATCTCGATTTCGTTACCCACCTTCTGGCTTCCCAGACAGCCTTCGACATTTGTACACAATGCTGTCCTTTATTCCTGTTATGCGAGTAGTCGACACTCATACGCGAACAATGTGACGAAGATGACTCTGCCTTTGGACTGGGCGGCGAAATTAAGTGGCGGACTTTCAAGCATTGAAAGCCAGCGCAACGGTAGCCTAGCAGAGATGGATCAAAACAGGGAAAAAGTGGACATGAATAACAGTCGCGATACGTTTTTACGGTTGTTAGACGTTCTACAATAGCTCTCGAGATAATAATGGTCTAAGTTGTCTTTCGATGAGCAGCATGTGGGGGTTTATCGCTGGCCTTGGATTGGGCTTGTCAAGGCTATGGATCCATTTTGGACTCGTGGACGGCTTTGTCCTCTGGCAATGGAAGGCTTACATCCGATAATGTCTGTCATTTTTCTTTTCTTTTGTCGCGTTCAACCAGCAAACGTTTTGGGGACGAGGATGTAAGCTAGTAGTCTCGAAATGGAGTATGCGTATCCCCTTGTTGATGATGGTGTTGCTGCTCGTCGGGCCTTGTGTGGTACCCCTCAGCTCGTACCTGAATACGGGGCGAGTACGAGAGCGCTGATAGACGCCACTATTGGCAAACTGAAGACGGGCCTCGGCGATTCATGGATGGACGGCCAGGAACTGGAGTGTCGGGTGCTTTTTCCAGGGCAGTCTATGGATGGCTTGGCCCGTAGGCACGATGATGTCAACAAGGATAGCGTTCCCGTTCCGCGTGCGTGCATAGGCATGCACAAGGGATGCAAACGCCAGGTCAGTGTAAAGAAGATGACGACTGACGACGACGATGAGACAATGAGGCTCTTCATCTTTTCTTTGGCCATGTCGCACCCACTTGGCTTGAATAGATGGCGCCATGCGTGGCAGTGCATCAAAGCCAATGGATAGGTACCGGCCTGGCGACGACGTCCAACGAGGCTGCGTCTGGGCCCCCCGGCAAAGGTACTGGGGGCGTGGGGCTTGTATACGATCTAAGCGTAAGCGCCGCCTCCGCCGACCATGGCTCCGGTCGCATCCACCACCACCTGCCCGTTCCATGTAGTCATCCTCTGCTGTTCTATCTATTGACCTGCCCTGGTCCGAAACCTTCCTTGCCTTGCCCAGCTTTTTTTGCATCCTACCTTCCTTGTCCCCTTCCCTCACTCTCTTCGAATAATCTTTGTAGCTTTTGTTGTTGCTGCTACTGCTGTTGCTGCCGCTGTTGTTGAGCTTCTTGTGGCCCCAATGTGTGCGCTGTAAACGCTTCCCGCCGTAACGCCTCCAAGGTTCCTCGCTCGCGCCTTTCGTCACTCTTTTGCCCGCCCACCTCTTCACCCGAAACGGTGGTGTCGCGCGTCTGTTTTTCTTCTATTCCGTCGAACCTGTCATGTTCTGAGGGAAATTAACAGAGTTCCAAGACTGCTTTGTAGGACAACATGGCCGAGTACGCGTACGTCACCCTGGGGGCGAGGTAGGCGCAATGTCAATGCCTCGCGATGCCCTCCAAAAATATGGCGGATGCTACCACACCAGTACTGACATGGATTCCTCCCACAGTTTTATAGCACATTCGGCGCCCTGGGTGCACAACTCAGGCACCATGACGCCCTCGCGCCTCCGCTCCTTATCGCCCATGCCCAAGAACCACGTTACCCGCTCCATATCCACTCCACAACTCGCCAAAACCGCTCAGTCGCAGTCGCAATCACAAACCGAAGCCGATGGCATGAACACCATCCCCGATCCGCGTTCCGCTACTCCGCAACTGCCTCTCTCACGGCACGTCTCCACCGACTCGCACCCTGATCTTAGCCAGGAAGTATCAACGCTCAGCACAAAGTTGATCAACGCCATCAATCACTCCACCATGCTGGACGACTCGTTGCAGCAGACCAGACACGAGCTAGAAGCTGCAAGAGAGAAGTTGTTGCAACTGGAGGCTCAAGTGAAAGGGCACGAGGATAAGGTTTCAAAAGGCCTTCTGGTGGAAAAGGTTGTCTACGATAAGATGGAGAAGCAACTGTCCGCCGAACTGCAAGAGGAACGCAAACGAAGAGCTCAAGCAGAGGCAGCCAAGCGGAAGACAGACAACGAGGTCGAGACTCTGACGGCTGCACTGTTTGAGGAGGCCAATGTGGTAAGTGTGGTAGCATGCGTTGTTGCATCCAAGGCTGACCGATACAGATGGTCGCGGCTGCACGCAAGGAGACTGAGGCTTCCGAGAAGCGCGGCGAACAGCTCAAACAACAACTGGGTGACGCGGAGGTGCTCCAACATTCACTCCAGGACCAATTACAAGACCTCAAAAGTGTTGTGGAGAAGATGAGCTCACACGGCGACGACAACGAGAGTCACATCCTTACAACCACCACCGCGCCTTCAACCCCTGGCATCACGCCTGCCGACAAAATGAGCAAACTATTTGAAGCCATGAATCTGACACCTAGCACACCGGGAACCGACGACATTACCCCCGACCACCCTCTTCACTTTTCGCATCTAATCCATCCTGTCCTACGGTCCGACCTCACTGCATTCAAGGAGTTTCAAGATATGCTGAAGATCAGTGCCCGTTCGGCCCCAGCCAGTCGCGCCTCTAGCGGAAACTACAGTAGTCTCACCGTTCTCGGCCTTGGATCGCTGACCAACAGCTCAACCACTTCCTTGCCGTCCAAATCAACCACGTCAGCCAACAGTTCGCCCCGCGAACCCCTCAATACTGCGGGTATGCCAAATCTCAAGGACGAGAAATTCTACAAGCGCGCTCTGACCGAAGATATCGAACCAACATTACGCCTGGACATTGCCCCGGGTCTGTCATGGATGGCACGTCGTACAGTTCTCAACAGTATTAGTGCTGGTTCTTTAGTCGTTGAGCCCAACCCTGCGCCTTCATCGCGATTCCGCGT
This sequence comes from Paradendryphiella salina, assembly GCA_900634815.1. Lineage (NCBI taxonomy): Eukaryota > Fungi > Ascomycota > Dothideomycetes > Pleosporales > Pleosporaceae > Paradendryphiella > Paradendryphiella salina. Next base: position 1,374 of record LR132815.1, on the reverse strand, counting down.
CCCCAATTTCCCTTGTTCTCTTTGTGGAGAGACAAGGACGGGCGACCAGTACGCCCGGAAGTTCCGTTTCAAACCGTCAGACACAGAGGATGCCCAGCGTTACCCGCTATGCGACTGGTGCCTAGGTCGAGTCCGAGCCACGTGTGACTATATCGGCTTCCTGCGCATGGTTGCTGCGGGTCACTGGCGGGCTGAGACTGAGGAAGAGAAGAAATCGGCATGGGAGGAGAGCGTCAGGCTTCGTGAGCGCATGTTCTGGACCAGGGTTGGAGGAGGTGTCGTACCGTCTTTTGTCCCTCTACGTGATAGTCCTAGAAGTCCGACCTTTGCAAATGGAGACGCAAAGCTTGAACAGAGAATGAGCGAGGAAAGCCAAATATCCTTTGAACCCAGGGATATAACAAAACATGGCCCAGCGTCTGCAATGGAGCCAAGGAAGAGCGAGGACGACCCGTTCCGGACTACAGGAGAAGAAAGGGTGAAGCGAATATCGATCGGTAAAACCGTCATCTCGACAGATGAGCCTGAACCTGAGATAACCACAAACAACGACGCGAAGCCAAAGCCAGCGTCACCTGCGCCTGCGGAAGAAGACAAGCAAGAGCCGACACCTTCATTAAGCCAGGAAGAAGAGCAGGAAATCGAGCAACAAGCTGAAGCTCAACTCCAAGACCAAGTTCGGAAATCACTCGATACCGACTGGGCCACGGAGAAGCCACGGCTAGAGCATCAGCGATCTTCTTCAAATCCTCCTCCACCACTCGCCGTGCAGGTGAAGAAGAAGGACGAGCGACTTAGCCTCAGGATTCCCGGTTCCATGCCTGGAGGTTTTGACTAGGAAAATGCGACGACCGAGCATGAAGTACTAGCTTTGCTAGGGTTGTACTAATAGAACTTTCCTCTCACATTTTCTACACATCATTACTGGATAACTAAGGAACCCGATCATTTGGGTCCTTCTGGCGGGAGGAGGATTAAACAACATTTCATCATCGTTTTTTCTTCTTGGTTCTCTTATTCCTTGTTTTGTCTATGCCATGTTGCAAAAGGAGGGGGCATGGACGCCGGATGAACGCAGGAAAGAAGAACTGAAAACTGAACGCTATCTTTTCTAGCACACACGCATGAACTGTTCAACTCCTGGGTTGAATTTCTATTGGATGGATGGAATGAATTTGGGAACTGAAGGGGATGGTGGGCTGGGACAAGGAAGGGAGATGGAATCGGTGTTCTATACCAGGAGTTATCTGGGGTCTGCTTGTACTCTATTTTGTTTGTTCACTTTTTCCATCAGCAATGGCATTGCATGAATACATGCACGCACACGTGGGGGAGGGGGCAACGGTGTCACTAGTCCCCCCCCCCCCCCCCCCC